>JAQGBW010001221.1:0-28202 GCA_034698625.1 Julus scanicus
GGTCCTGCAGTGACTTAAAACTTTCTTCCCGATAAAATTATAAAAGAATATAGAATTATTAAAAAATAATTGGGGGGGGGATTATCGACGGGTTGTGACATAATTATGGTTGGGGTGTAGTAAAATTTATGACAATTGTGACAAAGGGGTGGGGGGGATGGAGTGTTTAAAAAGAGGCAAAAAAGTGTGACATAATTTATGGATCACCCCCATATACATGTGTGTATCATTATAGTAACCTATTGCATCCTTATGCATTGTACAGGGTTGCACAAAAGGAAAATCCGTTCGATCGGATCATCCCCTTTGTCGACCTCATCATGTTGAGATTCATTCCAGAGCATAGCGTGTTAAATAAGCCAATAAATAATTCATTGTTCCCCTATTCAAATTTTGGTTTTTCTGTTAAACAATGAGCATTGTTACTATAGCGACCAAATTGATTTGTTTGTTTGGTACCCAACTGACATCATAACCCCCAGACACACACAGGGAACAGCGTTTAAAAAACATACAAGTTCAAAATTAAGAAGAAAATTTGTGCGAAATTTGTCAAAAATGCTGAAAAAAAGACCCAGGGAAATTGTAAGTATTTACATGAAATTAATGTTTTTATGTCATGATTGCATGTGTTAAACTTCATACTTTAATGCAGATGCTTTTAGATTTTAATTTTATTTTTTAAAAACAATGTTCGTATTTAAATTTAATAGTGAAAAAATTTGTTTGAAAAGTTGTTTGGAATTTGTGTTTAAAAACAAAAATTTTCAAAAAAATTAACACAAATATTTATGAGATCCTGATTTTTTAAAATATGCTTGTTTTTAGTATCGATACTGTCCAAAGTATTCGAAGAAAAAATCTATACTGTCCAAAGTTTTATAATTTTTCCACCTTAGAAGTCATCAAAATTTAATATTTTAAATAATTTCCATTTAGCTCGATATTCAAAGTTGCACGCTTAATTCAAGAATGACAAGAACTGAAGCCACTCGTTCGGCAATTCAGCAAAAACTAGCGGATGACCGAGCATATCATGAAACTCTGATCAAAGAGATGCAAAGTAACTTGCATTCGTTTAGCAACAGACTTTTCGAGGAAATTTCAGATAAAAATTTCGTTGAAAACAAAGAAAAAGTAAGTTGAAAACATTGTGCAGAAACCAAGAAGCAGGGAATAATTTTAGTTATCACAAAATTATTAATTTCTAACAATATTTTAAAAGGAAACCGAAGCGGTTCAGCAAAGAAGACGTGAAAAAATAATTCATAGAGACAGACAGGAAGAAATGCAAAGAATGGAAAACAAAAAAGTCTTAGAGGAGAAAAAAAAATTACAAATATTGCAAAACAGGTAAAGCCACTCCCAAGACTCGCCTAACCCACCCAAGCCTCGACCTACCCACCCAAGTTTCGACCAACCCACCCAAGACTCGCCCAACCCTACCCAAGACTCGCCCAACCCTACCCAAGACTCGTCCAACACTACCCAAGACTCGCCCAACTCACCCATGCCTCGCCCAACCCACCCAAGACTCGCCCAACCCACCCAAGACTCGCCCAACCCTACCCAAGACTCGCCCAACCCACCCAAGACTCGCCCAACCCACCAAAGCCTCGCACAACCCACCCAAGACTCGTACAATCCACTCAACACTCGACCAACCCACCCAAGCCTTGCCCAACCCACCTAAACCACTCACAACCCACCTAAACCACTCCAGACCCTTCCAAACCACCCTACTTCTGACCCATCTAAGCCACCCCTACTCATTTAAGGTAACCACACCCCATCTACCACTAAAGCCTGTTATGCGTCTAAACCACACCTCAGTTATCACTAAACCACTCCTATGCACCTCAGTCGCTCACTACAGTACAATTAATCTTTCCCCTCCACATCCAAACCACGCCCGCTACCATTAAGACATTTCTTCCGCGTCTAAACCACTCCCATTAAACTTCCCCCTCTGCAACTAAGCCACTCCCACTACTACTACTTCGCGTCCCCTCTGCGTCTAAGCCACTCCTGCTGCTACTAAGAACCACATTCCAGCTACCAATAAACCACTTAATCTGAACTTAAGTAACACCCACCCTGTATACATAAACCACTCTCACTATTACTAAGTTCCCCCTCCTGCAACTAAGCCCCTCCTACTGCCACTACTAAGTCCCCCCTTTACATCTAAGACACTTTCACCACCACCCTTGTATTTTTGAAGATACCCATCGTGGAAAATAAATCAATTAAATGGATGATTTGATTTGCCTCTTTAGTAACGATTTTCAGGATTTTGAAAGGCATTTGAGAAGAGCCCAAACAGCCAAGGATCAAGCTGAGCAGATTTTCAACGTCGAAATGGAAAGGAATAAATTGAAAGTAAGGTTCAAATCAATTCTGATGAGGTACTTGTACTTATTACAGACTTTGAATAATTGTAATTATTAATTTCAGGAAAATCAGAGAAAAGAAAGAATGCGTTTGGAGAGAGAAAAAGAGCTTTTTCAAACTATTCAACAACAGCAAATGCAATTGAAAAAATTGCAGAGAAATCAATATCAAAATCAACTACTTAGGCAAATGGATGAAAAGAAAATGATTAGCCAACAAGGAAATTATGAGGAAAAGGACAGGGAACGAAAGAGGATGGAAGAACTAGCTAAGGAATTGCAACAGGAAGATAAAAGGCAAGTAGATTAAATCTTAAAAAGTTTTGGACCAAAGAAAACTTTACCGAGTTAAAAAAAAAAATGTGACCTTAGTCACCTGGTCATGATTTTAAAGGAAATTCAAGTTTTCTAGATTTGTGCCCCCAAAGTTGTGTATTGCAGTGAAATTATTGTTTCCTTATTGAACTTATTGTTTAATTAACAATTAGGTTCACGCAGCAAAAGTTAGATAAACGTCGACAGGTTCAAAAATCTTACGAAGATTATTGGATTCTCAAAGAACAATACAGAGAAAAAGAAAAACTGATGGAGAATCTGGAAAATCGCAGGATGTTGGAACATTTGAAGAAACAGGAGAAAAAAGACAGATTCATACAAGATTCTGAAAATGAAAGATTAATCAGACTGGAAGAGTTAAAAAATAGGGTAATAACCAACAGTTTTTTTGTGTGGTAACCATGGCAACAAATGATCTGATAAACTCATTAATTAGCTTATCAATGAGAATATTTTGAACATTTTACTCAATTTTTGGGGCCAAAAACACTAAATTGAATTTAAAAAATTGCAAAATATATGTACCTGTATCAAAATCAACAAAATCAGATTTTTAAAATTTTTAGATGGCTCGATTACTACATGAAGAACAACAAAGAAAAGATTTGGATGAAATCAAAAGGTTAGAAATTCAAGCCAGAGAAATGGAGGAAAAACAAAGAAAAAGAGAACAGGTACTTAATAATATTAAAATTTCAAAATACTTTTTTAAAATTTTATAAAATTCCAGGGCATTTTCAGTGCTTTTGTATTTGCAAATTTAAAAAAAAAAAGATTGTAAGAATTTCATTATCAAAAAAATAATACAAATAATTCAAAAAAATTATCTAATTTCACACAATTTTAAAATCACACTTAGAATTTATATATATTTAAAATTTGTAATTAATATTTACAGGAAGCATTTCAATTTGAAAACCAGCGACGAATTCTAGTCCGAAGCTCCATGTTACAACAAATGAAAAGGAGGGAAAATCAATTATATAGAGAATTAGCAGAAGAAGAAAAATATAGACAAATGGTAACACTACATACAGAATGATATCAGAGTAAATAGTGAAATTTAGCAAACTCCAAATGGTCAACTTTTCTTAAATGTTGACCGCAAGTACGCATGTCTTTTACAACGGTAAAATTCCTCGTTAAATTGATTTTGGCATGTAACGTTATGACCTTAAATAATTATCAAATAATATGACCCTATATAATTTTGTTTACCTGTGCCGCTACATTTTATTTTATTTTATAAAAGATTCAATCAGAAATAGCCAACGAGAGAATGAAAAGCCAAATAAGCCGGCCATCGAACGAGCGACAACTTCAATATCTGAGAGAATTACAAAGAATGATGGAAGAAATGAAAATGAGAAAAACTGAAGAAAAAGTAAATGTTTGATAGTGTTTCCCAGTCCAAAAGATAAATTTTCAATTAAATGTAATACAAATAGTTTTGAAATTAACAATATTTCAGATGACTAACGAAGAATTTTTGAAGCAACTTAAAGAAGCCGAAACGACTGCGGACAATGTGGTGCGAAGTGAAAAACAAAGGATTCTCAGAGAAAAGATGGACGAATTATGGGGTCATATACCGAAAGTAAGTTACCCTAAACCGTGATATTCAAACATAACGCTGCCGGAACACCGTGAATTATATATTTTTCTGCAAAACCCTAGTACAAAAATTTGCACATTCGAAATGAAAGCTTGAAGTGGTCACTATCCTCGTATTAAGGGGGAGCCACACATGCGGTACTTGGAGAGAGAAGAATATTTCCCTTTATCCGAGTATTTTTCTTGGACCACCGAATACCGCATTAGGACTTGAGTTAGGTACGGGCTCATTTGAAAATGAGCAAGTAAGTTGAGGATCATGTTGAGTGCCTGGTCAGAGGATGCGGAGGTGTCGGACTACTGGATGAGGGCAAGTTGGGATTGAGTCCGGACTTTAAGGATGAGCGCATACTAGAGCGGTTTTAAATAAGGCCGCTACGAGAGCAGACGAATTTCAGTTAGCCCCCTATGTGCAAAAATAGCACTCACGACTGGTTACTGGTGCCACCTCCTTTATGCCTGTGATAACCCTCTTATAATAGCAACTAAAGCGCGTCACCCCCTCTTCCCATTACATCAGCAGAACTAATAACTTTTCTGTTATCTAACATCAATAATAACCTTCCAGCCTTATGGCTAAATTTCCGTGTTGCCACCATACTAGCCACCGTCCAGCAGCTGGCGGACTACTGGATGAGGGCAAGTTGGGATTGTGTCTGGACTTTAAGGATGAGCGCATACTAGAGCGGTTTTAAATTAGGCCGCTTCGAGAGCAGACGAATTTCAGTTAGCCCCCTATGTGCAAATAGCACTCACGACTGGTACCACCTCCTTTATAATGTGATAACCCTTTTATAATAGCAACTAAAGCGCGTCTCCCCCTCTTCCCATTACATCGGCAGAATTAATACCTTTTCTGTTATCTAACATCAATAATAATCTTCCAGCCTTATGGCTAAATTTCCGTGTCGCCACCATACTAGCCACCGTCCAGCAACCGTCACCTTTGCTTTAGTTTCTTATCACCATGCTAATTTTATTGTGTAAACGATGGGATGAGCTGAGACTCATAGTGTCATTAAATAACCTCTTTCTATCAGTAACAAAAAAGGAGAATTGCGATAGGTTTATAATTAATGAACAGTATAAATTCTTCATTATATTAATGAAATCTACGCAAAAATTTCACTCCGCAGATCCCAGTTTGAATACTACTGCCCTAGAATGTCCATTTTAAGGTTTTCTTATGTAGTGTCTAATTGGATTCTCCTGTTTAATTTGTTTACAGAGTGTGACAAAATCTGCTGGATTTGTAAAGAGAGTTTCAGCCTAGAAAAATGTCATGAACAATAATATTTCTCCAAATTTGGTAACAACCAAGACTAACAATAATAATTTGTTTCATTAAAACTGTCAACTAATCACCAAAGTTATTCAAGAATTTCTAAATATTCACGTAAAATTATTCGAGCCTGGTTCGGGATTAACTTAAATTGCTCAAGAATTAATCGAGAGGGGCCAAACTGATAGCGCAGCCCGATTCTACTGTAGGACCATAAAATATGGATACTTTGGAACAGTGTTGGGCAGTAATCGAGTACATTGAAAGAATTTGAGTAACGAGTAAAAGAATACAGAGTATGAAGAGTAATCGAATGCAACTGTGGTCAAAACGTACAAGCACAATGCCCTCGGTTACAAAAATGTACTCACAATGGGTGATTACAAATGGTCCTGTTTCAAAATTGTGCATGTTACATCAGAAATTATTCCTGTAGAAACTTGCGAGGCTTTCAAGAATTACAATAAAAATTAACTCCTAATTATGAACATACAAAAACTGTTAAAAGTTAAAGAAAATAAAAACTGTAAATTACCTGAGTCACAGGCGTAACTTTTTTCTTCAGACCTCACCAATAACCGAGATAAACTAAAAGCAGAACTGACAAACTGACTATTCGGGACAGATCCAGATCGGTGTCACGGCAGTTACTGAACTTTGTCTCTTGGCATTGAAACACACCTTGTTGAAGCTCGTTTTGACACCAAATGCAAACTGACCGTTTTGAGAGAGAGATAAAAGTTCAAATGTCAACAAACAGGTGAAATATCTAAATGAACTTGAGGGAAATAAAAAATGTCATTGTCAATTCAAATCATTGTCTGAAGTATACTTGCAATGGGAATATTTGCATATTTTATCCTTTCAAAGTCAAATCTGGGATAACTGAATGTACAACTTTTGACCAAGGCCAGACAGAGATGACAATAGACCAAATGGAAAAAGTAGGCCCCACCCAGCACAAATTATTGTACCCTAAACACCAGCAGAAATATTGCACTTTTATTGCAAGATGGTTTGGGTAGGCTTCTGCCAAAGGACCCTAAAAAACTCATGAGGCCCATGCCAAATGGTCCTCGAGACCTAGACAAAATGCAAAAATAAGGCCCCACCCAGCACAAATCATTCTAGCCCTAAAGAATAAATATCGCACGTTTATTACAGGATGGTTTGGGTAGGCCTCTGCCAAAGGTCAACTAAAACTCGTGAGGCCCATGCCAAATGGTCCTTGAGACCTAGACAAAATGCAAAAATAAGGCCCCACCCAGCACAAATCATTCTAGCCCTAAAGAATAAATATTGCACTTTTATTACAGGATGGTTTGGGTAGGCCTCTTCCAAAGGTCAACTAAAACTCGTGAGGCCCATGCCAAATGGTCCTTGAGACCTAGACAAAATGCAAAAATAAGGCCCCACCCAGCACAAATCATTCTAGCCCTAAAGAATAAATATCGCACTTTTATTGCAGGATGGTTTGGGTAGGCCTCTGTCTGTGGAAAATGTTTAAAGCATGTGATGCACGTGCTTTAAGTTTAGTGCATGTGAAAGCATGCAATTGTTCTATGTTTCATTTGAAATTTAAAAGAGTTGTTCTTGTTTTTGGTTGGAACAAAAAGAAACAGAATAAAAGTGATGTTCAACGGATAAAAACGAAATTTCAATCTCATCTTCATATATATTCCACACTGTCAAAGGCCACTAAAACTCATGAGGCCCATGCCAAATGGTCCTGGAGACCTAGACAAAATGTAAACAGAAGGCCCCACCCAGCACAAATTATTCTGCCCCAAACACTTAATACAGCACAAATATTGCACTTGTATTACAGGATGGTTTGGGGATGCCTCTGCCGAAGGGACATGTTTCATCTGCTACAAGAAGTAGGCTTCAAAAAACTCGTGAGGCCCATGCCAAATGGTCCCCAAACCCTAGTGGAGAAAGTAGGCCCAACCCAGAACAAATTATTCTGCCCTAAACACTAATACAGCCCATTTATTGCAGGATGGTTTTGGGGATGCCTCTGCCGAAGGGACATGTTTCATGCTCCAAGAAGTAGGCCTCATAAAACTCGTGAGGCCCATGCCAAATGGTCCCCAAACCCTAGTGGAGAATGTAGGCCCAACCCAGAACAAATTATTCTGCCCCAAACACTAATACAGCACAAATATTGCACTTTTATTACAGGATGGTTTGGGGATGCCTCTGCCGAAGAGACATGTTTCATCTGCTACAAGAAGTAGGCTTCCCAAAACTCGTGAGGCCCATGACATATGGTCCCACTGGCCCACTCTGCTTTTGATGATAGTGAATGTATCAAATTAGTCTGCCAAATGCAATTGATATCTTAGTAATTAGTACAATTAATAATACATATGATAAATTTTATTATCGCATATTTTTTAAACGTCAGCACAAAAGCTATAATCGCCTGTCCGAGTCATGATTCTTACACTATGAACAACCGCAACAATGAGTAAAAATTAAAAATTTGCTTTACCTTACTTCTGTGGTGCGATTGGATAGCACCACGCATCAATTTATAAAGCTAATCGATTATTACAGGCCCTTTCGTTACCTTTAATCACTGATTCAAAGGTGTCACAGATGTTGGTGTATGAAACTGATCAAACTTGTCTCGTAATGTTCGCTGGCATCCAGATGGCGTAAACTATGACGTTCGCCAGGATAAATCTGAAAATGTTAATGGTATTAGGGATTATTTACGACACAAATTTATGAAAAATGTGACATCGCTTGGGTTTAAAGAATTTTTAACTTCAAAACGTTCATACTCAGACAATGAACGAGGGCCTACCTGCAGTTGATATGGTTTTCCGGCTTTCACTAGAGCATTAATTAGCTGACTGGTATGTGAGAAATGCACATTTTCATCGATGAGACCATGGATTATCAACAGTCTATTTTGCCTGAAAAAAAATCCCGAGGGCGAGATAAATGGTAGAGAACAGACACCATTACAAAATTCAGTGACATTTCGCAACGCAAACCACCACCGAATGTGATGCATTTGAAGGATTTAACTATTTTCCTTAACTCTGACATAATTCATTCATTGGCAAAGTAGGCTGAAGGGACCCGTACATTTTAAAAGACCATAAGCAAGTTAAAAACAATGTGGTGGTGTCAGCGACACGAGCGCTAGCTTTGCCAATGCCGGGAGTCGAGTGGGTTGCGTGCTTGCCTCTCGATCCTAAGGTGCGGGGTTCACTCCCCAATTGAGGTCTGTGGGAATTTTTACGAATGGGAGAAATTTCCTAAGTGGCGGCTCTTTTGGACGAGAGTTTAAACCGAGGTCCATTGTAGATTGTTGCACGCTAAAGACCCCTCTAGGTTCTTTTTATTTTTTATTATTGAACATTTATCCCCCAGTTGGGGGAAGTGCCGCTAAACGATACAGCGCTGAGATGGGGCCGGTGTTGGGTTGGGAACATGGGGTGATTATGGGTGCAGTTACAGATGATAGAGCATTAAGTGACAAAAAATGGAATAACAATAACATATAGTAGTAACAACAATAGAGAGGTTGGAAATCCCCCTCGAAGGCAAAATTTCATGGCCATTACCTGGCATTGGTGCTTAGGCCTCGTTTTGCAAAAAAAAGCCAACGTTAAAAATTCAACAAACAAACTTGACTTATTACGGATACGTACTGTCGTATATTTTTATAAAAACTGGAAAAATAGGGAATTTCACTGAATTTTACCTGAATGATTTATTATTAAAAGGAACAATAGATGGCATTTTCTAAGATATCAATGACAGCACATTAGAAAGTGCGTAGTTTGCTTGCGATGCCCAGCAAGAAAAATGGCAAAGATCACTTACTCGTTGGGGAAATTGTTGACATACGTGAGTACCGACCCGTACGAATACCCATTCTGGTTTAATGCTGGCAAGTCCATGTACCTTTCGGTGTAGGCAGTGTCATACAATTCCCACGAGGTAACAGGCGCTCCAGCAATGGCGCACTGAATAAGGAACAAATTTTAATTGGCAATTGAATCGAGAATTCGAGATTGGCCACCAAACCAACAACATTTCCGCTCACCTTAAAAACATCCGGCCGTTGAGCGAGTCCCATGAGAGTTAAGTATCCTCCGTAAGACCAGCCGTGGATAGCCACTCTCGACATATCGATATAACCCGTCTCTTTGGCTACTTGCTGGAGGCCTTCGACTTGGTCGGCAATTTCCACCGTACCCTAAAGCAGATCCCAAAGACATTGTTTGTCAATTTGAGAAAATGAGCACTTTTATCATTGTTTACGAACGCTCACCATTCTCCCTTTTATGTACGATTCAAACTTGACGCCCCTATGCCGTGAACCTCGGCTATCGACTACAACGACGACATAGCCACGGGCGGCGAGCATGTGAAGCCGCAAGTGCCTAAAAGACATCGAGAATTTTTTTTTTAAATTGATTTGGCTACTAGTCCTTAAACTGCGACGGTCCAAATTTCCTGCAAGTTGAACCTACCTCATTCCTTTAAATGAGTTGTTGACCAATTGCACTTCTGGTCCGCCGTACACCGACAAAACCGTGGGATATTTTCGTCCGGGAACCATATCAGGTGGCGTGAAAACCATGCAGTAGAGCTCCTCGCTAGTAGGCAAATGGTACACGTACAGTTCTGGTTTCCTGTAGTTGTCATTCGGTACTGAAAAGTCACGGACAAAACACATGATCACAACTTCTGGCAGGATTACGCAAGAATATCCAAGCATCCAAATTATTAATCGAGGTTACAGTAAATTTGCTGGGAGAAATTCAAGCAGCCACCGAAATTTAACACCAATTTCAAGCACAATTCCAGACTTGCCGGGATGCTTAAAATTCAAGTGCATTTCCCGGCTTTCCCACCGATTGGACCCTGCTTAGAAAAGTTTAAAATGCCAAACTATATCCTCAACGAGAAAGCCCCGATGATCCCAGAAAGTTACTAGGGGATGCCATTATTTAAAATTATCTGGTAAATTTTATTTGGAAACGTGCCATATTTATTACTTATAAGAATCTTAAGACATTACCGGATGGTTCCAATAAATAACCGAGAGAACTGACGATGATGTTTTGCACGGATTTAACGCAGTTGGGCCACTCGAGAGAAAACACTTCACAGACTGGTAGCTGAGAAATATTACTGTAAACAGTAACAAAACACGTACATTCCTAAAATAAAAAATGCAAAATCGTCAGTAAATTTAAATTGTGCTACACTTTGTAAAACCTTGGAATGCGTGTCATTCGAATGAATATGTTCAATCAAATAAATAAATATAGAGCTTACTTTATTTAACACAACAGCATGTGAAAACCCGCTCGTAGTGATTTGCTGAATTTCATCTGGGGCATTTAAGGAAACCACGTATCTACGGATAAAGGAGAAAATTTAAATACTGGAAAACTCTGAAATTAAAAAACGTCTAATGAAGCATCTTCACCGAGGCTTACAGATGTTTTTCTAATGGGCTCGATCGCATTCCAGTAAAATAAACGAGCAAATGTTTTTCGTCCACCCAGATCTGTGAATAAACAGAAAGTTATTTCGGTCATCACAGGCGTACACAGAAGAAAAAACACGTCCAAGAAAATATTATACGACAAACCTGCTTCTCCAGAACTTCCCATTTCCCGCTCGTTAAAGCCACCTTCCTCGTGAATTTTAATTGGCACAGTTCTACAATTATAATAAAGACGAGCAATTAAACATGGTGATAAAGTCAATCGACAAAGTAAAATATTTTTAAAGGCATGAGAATACTGTGAACCTCAATTATCCAAGTTAACGTGGACCGAGCCAAGATAAGATTATGAAAGCCGAGGTAATTCCATTTACAAAATAAATTATGCCAATATTTCCCCAATTTGTATTGCAATTTTTCAATTTTAAACTTTTAATGTTACATAAAAGATGTGCATTTCGTATTACAAACAATTTTGATAATACGGACACTCGGATAATCGGGATTCTACTGTATTATCAATGCAATAATTTATGGAAACAGTAGTAAAGAATTAAGTAACTTACTATCCTGACTGTTGGCTAGGGAGCCATCTTCGTTGGAAACAACGTGATTCGGGAGTCCGTCTTTGTTATTTAATTCTGCAGTAATTAAGTATAAACGCCGAAAGCCGGTCTCCTCGTCAGCCCAAATAAACGAGACGTGAGTATCCGTTAATGGGAAAAAATGAAGAACGTCGTGAACCTAAGCGATACAGAAAGCAATTGTTGATTACTTTGATCGAGAAAACATGGGCAAAGGGATAATCTAGACCAGATCAAGCCCATTTTCAGAACACTAAAGAGCATTTTCAGTACACTAAAGGGTGTGTATGTTAATCGAGATATAATTAATGCCATAATTAGTTTCCTAAAATCAACGTTCAAATCAAAGCAATAGACTAACATTAATCCAAGCTTCAGGGCTCCTTTCTTGAATCAAAAGCATGGCAGAAGAGGATAATGACAGCTGTGTAGCACCATTTAAATTCTCCAGGACGATAAATTCTGATAACGGAATTAAGATCAGTTCTAAGCGGATCTGCCGTCGATCCAAACACTGCACCCATACACTAAAAAAATGAACATTTATGTTAAAACGAATGACGGCACGAGTTATGTAGCACTCGTCTTGCAGTTACATAAAAAAATTCTGAGAACTACTAGCGCGTATCAACTTGCTTGCGGCTTTGCATATCCTCGTGTTTCACACTTTTACAGTTTATAAATAACCAACTTTCAAACAGCAGGGATTCAAAAACTTCCCTTGCTTTTACTTTACATATTAACACGTATTCGTCACTTTTACATTCATAAAAATGATTATTTCTTACTAATTTCCTTCTGGAGTCCATCCGACACGTATCAAATATTCCATCCACGAACAAAGAGTATCTAACGGTTCACGTAACTGTAGATGCACAATGTCGGCGAACTAAATACAAACGGGAATAAACGTAAATTAGAAACGTAACATGACATTTAATAACATAGCATGTAGTGCATTTTTATAAGTTCGCAATTACCGTTCCACGTTCATCCAATCGAAATTGGATCATTTTCAGTGTTGATTTTGCATTTGGAGTCCCTAAAATCAAATAAATCGTTTTGATGATTTGAAAAAAAAAAAATAATAAATAGATAATAGGATTCAAAATTGAACAAGGTAAGACCAGAAAGTTCGGTGAATGGGCCAAGTGTGGAAATTTGACACAATGTATTGTGGACCAGGGTGGCCTACATTAAAGGACAGTAAAGCGTTTTTTTCTGAAATCACACACCACGTTGATTTTTCCGACTCATTCACCGAACTTTCCGGTCTTACCTTGTACGCATTAATACCTGCTCTCGGAAACCTAAATTCTTCTACTGTTGGATCATCACTATTATGAGATACAAATGATAAAATATCTACGTCACTTTCGTCTACTTCTTCATATAAAATCCTATATATATCATCTGAAAAAAAATTCACATCACGAATCACTACAAATTTTATTAAAACGTTTGTAGATTTTAATTGTGCAGCGAGCAAGGATCAGCCGACTGGCTAGGGTGGCGTATGCTCGACTGGCAAAGAATAGTTATATTTTAGATAAATAGGGTACCTTAAATACATTATAATTAAAACCAACCCTTAGATGTAGGCTGCCACCAAACTCCCGAATAGCGGTGAAATTCTTCCTGAGTTACGTATGCAGGTAATCCGGCACATTTGGGATCCTCGGCTAGACTTTTGGATCCTACAAGACGATACGTGATTATGAATAGAAAAAAACGTAGCAAAGCCCGATTAAAATAGTAAGAAAACAACTACCTTTATGGACAAAAGTTAGTCTCTGTTCACAGCTGTAGCCTGTGTGTTGCACCCAAATATCTCCATTACAAATATATGAGACTAGGTCAGGATTGCAGGGGCACAACTGGGGATTGAGCCTGGCACCTAAGCACGTCATTTTCAATTCCAGCGGAAAGTGTGGGTTCACCTGGTAAATAAAGCAACAAAGTTATAATTTCAAATAAAAACTTGCCAGAGTTGTCGAGCATTTAATCATCATTTTACGCCCTAATACTAGCACACAATGATAGTGCGATGTGAGCATCTGTGGTACGGGGAATTAGTCAACCAGCTCAGTACTGAGCATCGATTCCACTTGCAACTTCTCTAAAATGTTCAGTTTGATTGCAAGTCTAGTAATCGCATTAAAACATAATCCATAATGATAGTATCGTGGTAGTTGACCCACCAAATGTCCTCTGTCCTGACAGGTAAACAGGCTGCCGCAGGCCGGAAAGATGAATTTCCCGCTGTCCAGGTGTATTTCGTAGGAAGAAATTCCTCCCCAAGTCACCAGTCGCTTGCGTTCCCACTGCAGCTGCTCCTCCTTGGAGATGACGCCCATATAAGAATATATGTGAAAGGTGGACTCCAGCAGAGGATGCCATGGGATGACTCTGTTTTCCGGCAGTTCGGAAACGTGTTGGGGAAGGTCGATGAACATGAGCGACGTTTCCCGACTGTTGTTGGGCATGCTGAGGAAATATAGCCGCGTCTTGAGACCCGCATCAGTCTGAACAGTGCGAAACGTGAAATTTGATGGCACTTTCTTGCATAGATTGGAGAACCTGTTGCGGATGTCGCGCACGGAGTAGCGAATCTCCTGCCAGCTCATTTTTTCAGCTTTGAAACACAAAAAATGGTGAAGAACGAGCTGCAATAGCGTCCGAGGCAATGCACATGCCAATACTGGTAAAAACAGCGGGGATTCCTATAAATTGAGAAAAGAAAAAAATAAACGAGCTTAATTGAGGAACGATACAATAACATTTTGTAAATTATGCACATGTTTTGTATCTATTTTACGATTATATTTAATCTTCTCATAAAAAAACTAAATTGGTTTCCTCACGAAGGCCAACACAACCTTGGATTGACTAAAGATAATTGAGAAATGGAGGTTTCAAGAGACACTTGGGTCTTGGGAGATAGCAAATGTTGCAAATGTTTTATAAAAATCGATGGTGCCTTATGTACTTGTTATATGTACTATAAGTCTTGACCAAGTAGCCCCATGACAACATTTGAGAAACCTTACAAATTTAAGTTTGATTATTGTTAACATAATATATTTAATTACTTACATACCATTTTACTCTTGCGGTACACATTCGCGTGTTTTTAAAAAAATTACCAATGTCAGCAATTAGAAAAAGTATTGTAATTTTTAAATATTTAGAAATTGTGGCCCACTGGGATCGGTTCTTTTGGGCACGGCACTTTTGGTATGAAAACCGGTACGATCCTGGTCTAAACAATATTAGCAAACCTTACGAATTTAGTTACATTCCGTAAACAATACCATAATTTTCATTGGTACATCCGCTGTCAATTTTAGATTTATGTACATACATCGGTTTTTATAATTTTTTAACATATTTTGTCCTTTTTATATTACGTCACAGTAAAATCCGTATATTTTTTTAAATCTTAATATGGCTTCTATACCTAATTTATTATTGCATAAAACATACCAAAGTAGTACACGAGAACAATTATTAACAAAGATCAACGGCTAAACAATGAAAGCCAACAACGAGCCCTTCTCGGCGATAACATGCCAATTTTTCAGAGGCTTCTAGAGTACTGTTTTGTAGTTTGGCATAAAAAATCAATTTTAAATCGCCCTTCAAACCAATCAAGATGGAAAACTACAAATAGTATTCTTACCGAATGGCAGTATAGTCGCATCTAAAAATATATTTCAGAAGCAAATAAAATACAGTATACTAAAGTATACAAGGGACCTAGATGAAAGCCAAGACTTCAGCAAATACAAAAACTCCATGGATTAACTAAAATGGATTTACGTTCACATTATTTCGGTTTATAAACGACCGCCCGCAACCGCAGTGCATAAAATATAAATTATAACGACCTGTTGGCACTTTGAACAGTCTTATCAAATTCGTTGTAAGAATTATGCACCAATTAGAGCATTTGGTGTACATTACATTAGCTGTGAAGTCCAACCACTTGATTTTATTACTATCGTCATAGCCTTGACAATATATGTACTGCATGTGAGCCAAGGTAAACAAACCATTTATTATATACAAGCACGCAACTGGATTTATTTAACGACTTGTAAGTTGCTTTTTTTAAATTTAGAGATTTAATTTATACTGCAATTGTGTAAAAGTAGGATAATTGTGGGGGAATTTCTACATTGCAAATCCTAAATTTAGTACAGTTAATAAGTTGAAGGAACCAAAATCAAAAATGGTTAAGTCTCGATAACATCACGTTGGTTTTAATATACAGTATAATATGACCTTTTGGATTTATAGTCGTGCTCGAATGATAATTTCATAACTTACTGGAATGTGTATTAAATTCATTTACCTTATTTTAAAATGACATAATTCTATGTGCACACTTAGCACATGTATAATACTTATTAACACAACTTTTTACCGACAGAGAATCGATTTATTAACGTTCTTGATGACAGATTTGCTTTAATTGCACGTATGATCTACTGAAATTCTTTAAAATTACTGTGAAACCTCTAGATTTTGTCATTTACACGTTCCTGAGGTCGAAAATAGCATCATTTTTTCCCTAGGAATCTGACACATAAACAAATGCAAATTTAATCAGAATTTTATCTGAATTTATCTGTAGGTTGAACCACATTACTTGCTATATTAATTCATCAAGTCCCTCTAGTTATATCTGAATCCGGGGTATAACAAGGGTTTATCGAATGAATTTCAATTTTGATAAAGTGCTGCAATGTTCAGCTGTCACTTCACATTGATGGCCATATGGTGGGTGAATTTTCGTGACAATTATCGCATTTTTGGATGAATAAAGGAGAATTTTGTTACCGAACAAATATGGTTCAACCTTATACCCATAAGTTAGTTGGTTATAGTTTAGAGGCCCAAATAATCTAAAGTTAGAGCGGAATGGAGAGTAAGGACCACGGTCGCACCCGATTTTTAGAGCAACTAACATAGGCATTTGCCTGGGTACAACTGTGGAAAACCAAGAAAACCATAGTGCGAACAGCCGACCAAAGCCGAGAATGTCAAATTGCCATAGTGACAGCATATCAATAAACAATCCAGCTCCGTGTATAGCCATATAAAATAAACAGTAGATGATACACGAGAAGGTAAGCGTATAAGTTGTGCATTGCACGCAACAACAATGGTTCAACATAGATGCAATCTTTTACTATAGCAAACTCATGACTATATAATCATGAGCTTATGGCATTTACCACTATGCCACAATTGTTCAAATTGCATGAGCTTGAGACTGAGCTGCGGCTGAAGTCCCAGATACACACCACAGCTGCACAGAAACATTGCCAAGACGAGCTTAAGACAGCCAAAACTCAGGCCCGTACCACAGTTGCTCAACGAACTGAAGCTCAAGCCTCATATCTTCTAAGCTGCATCTCGCGCTTAAGCTAAATCTTGAGATGACACACCGCCACAGTTGCAGAGTCTCACATTTGGCTGTCTTGAGCATATCTTGGCAAATCTTCTGTGCAGCTGTGGTATGCATCTGGGACTTGAGACGCAGCTCGGTCTCAAGCTCATGCGATTTGAGCAACTGTAGTACGGGCGGGGGGAAGAGCAGAATCATCAACTGTGATAGGGTGTCATCTCTAGGTTTAGCTTAAGCTTGAGATGCAACTTAGAAGAGATAAAGCTTGAGCTTCAGTTTTTACCAACTGTGGTATGGGCCTTTTTTATTACTTTAGGTGATAAGCTTATCCCTGGATAAGCTGCATGGTTATGTGAGATTAATAAGTTACACACAACAAAAATCTGGCCATGGCGGAGAAACCATCTAAATGAAAGAAGTTAAACGAATGAATAACAAAGTATTAACATTCACAGATTTCGTACATCTAAACACTCTAATATAATCTATAACAGACATTGATGTGGAGAAGTTTTACAGTAAACTGTAACAAAAACTAAGCATGAAATGATGCTTAATTACACCAGCATCATCATGTATACCTGTACCATACTTTCCATTGCAATTCATTACCTGTTGTTTCAGAGTTTAGATACACGGACATGTATGTGGTCGCATGTTTAGTGGTTTACCCACATTGAACGAAAATGTGACGATATTATAACAGGAATTTTACCTGTTTTTATCTGGAATGTTCGAATGCCATCAATACGGTTCTTTTGTTTTCGCAGGCTTTTAATTTGGTTTTTTATAAACCATAGGTACTGCACTCACGCTGGGATCCCGACTTCTTTTATTTTCGGTCCATAATTGGGCAGATCATATTGAAATTCCTCACAGGCTGTAAAAAAAGCCGAAAAAAAATGTGCACGATCTGATGGAACAGTCAAAAAAGTCGACCAGATGAGAGGATTGTTGAGGTCAATGTTCCACTTACCATTGTGGTCAAACTTATTAATTACAAATTTATAATTAAATCAGTAAAGTAACGATCAAAACATATAGTAAGACCATTAGTTATATAAAGGTGCTCACCAACAAATAGTGTTTTTTTTTTCTGAAGGTTTTTTTCCCTAAAAATAAACAATCAAAACCTAGGATAGGGAATTTTTGGGAGCATGGTCCACATTTAAAAGTGTTGAGATACGCCGACAGCCGACACATCGTAAGCCGATAATAACCAATTTGTTAAGTTTATGAGATGTTTGCTTGTAATTTTGAAATAAACTTTTGATCAATTTTGCCTATATTTCAAAAAAAATTCATTTAGGAAGTAAATTTTGTTGGAAGTAACTCTAAAATTGCTATATTTTAAGCGGGTATTTGTATCATTTATCGGCTTACGTAAAGACGGAAATGTGTCACAAGAGACTCGATTTGCACGTTAGTCTATCAATATTTCGTTTTATACTTTATCTTTGTAAGCATTGTTGAGTTTGGATTCAGTTGCTAACATCGTAGATTATATCATATAAATACAATAATTTTACGCAACACATTATATTTGTAGTAATCATAATCTATGTCACTACAAAGATGGTCAATTCATGTTAATTTTCTAATAATTCCGCGAATACTTTGTTCAAGAATTTTACCGGTGTGACAACGGAATCGTCTAAACCATCAATTTTTGGTATGTAAAAATGGATATTTATTTAGTATTTCGTGTATTAAAATATTATCGTATATAAAAGCATTTAGCCACGCTTAAAATACGTGATTATTAAAGCTAAAACAGTGAAAGTGATGCTTTTTAAAGCGTTATTAGGTACAAAAAATATTTTATACAGGGTGTCCTAAATCTACGATTTATGCTAAAACTTTTAATATGATCACATCTTTTGTTTTTAGATAATGGCAGCTACAAGAGATCGTCGTGACAATGCTGGCAATCGAATGACACGTTTGCTAGAAGGCGAAGAAGAAGATGATTTTTATAAAAGTACCTATGGTGGCTTTAATGAGGTTAGTAAAGATGGGCCGGTTCATACTAATGTTTTGTTAAAGACTACAGAGTTTAACACACTGCCCTTTGATCCACAGGAAGAAGGGGACGATGAATATAAATCTGAGGAGGAAGAATCTGATGAAGTCGATACCGATTTCAGTATCGATGAAGACGACGAAGTTGTCAGTGACCAAGACGACGATGAACCGAAACGCAAGCGAACAAGGGCATTTGTGTCCACTAAGGCTTACAAGGCAAGTATTTCCACCATCTTCCATAACAATAAAATGTCTTATAACTAAGGAATAATTTTCAAATTTTGCTTATTTCAGGAGCCGAAGAAGCCATCTACTAAAGAGCCTAGGGAATCAAAGATTAGAACCGATAAGAAAGAACTCGAGCCAGATTCATCTTCAATCGGTGATTCATTTCTCTCTGTTTTACATAATTCACCAATCGGAACTTTGTTACCGATGTAACATCTTTCATTCGTACCGATTCTTGGTGTTTAGAGCGGAAATCAATCCGAAGATCAACGAAACTGAAATCGGAAGCAACCGAGCGTCGTTTGCAGGAACGCGAAGAACTTTCCAAGCATATGAAAAAACGCCCCACGAACGAATATCATCGCTTCTCACAAGAAGAATTGTTGGCTGAAGCTAAAATAACCGAAAAGAAAAACTTGAAATCTTTAGGCGAGTCAAAGTAGTATGTATATTCATACATCAAACGAAACATCTTCTAGTTGTATTAATAATCGTTTGTGATGTTTCGTCATTCACAGAATCCTATCAAAGGTTGGAGTTGGAAAGAAAGAAAACTAGGATTATTAAACAATGTTACAAAGGACCAATTATCCGTTATCATTCCGTATCGATGCCATTAATAGAGGAATTGCCGAGCGAACAAGAAAAAATTAATGTGGTCGATGACAGGTAGATGTCGTCAATGTGATTTCGATGAATTGTTAGCCAACGTCTAATTTGCGTATTTTCATTTCAGCAAAGAAATCGCTCCAGAAATATCCGAGGAAACGGCCGACAAGCTAGCCTCGGCCGAACGTTGCTCCAGAAACTTTATTACTTTCACGGACGAGAGGATATTTCGTGAATATTTCACCAGCGTCAAACCCAAAGTTCCCCAACGCAACGTTTGTCCAATCACGAGAATGCCGGCCAGATATTTTGACCCCGTGACCCAGATGGCTTATGCCAATTTGCAGGCTTTTAAGGTACTGCGAGAGGCGTATTACCAGCAGCTGGAGCAAAAGGGAGACAAAAAACAACCGGACGTGGCGTTGTGGATCGAGTGGAGGAAGAAGTTCAAAGCCATGCAACTTCAACTGAAACAAGAGCAAATCCAGTCTGGAATCGCAACAGTTACACCGTCACATTTCCAGCAAATTTCGTTTCCAAAAGTGCCTGTCTAATCGTCATTTGTGAATGGGTTGATTTACGTGTATATAGCAGATTTAATAAAAACAAAAAAAGAAAATATGACATCGGCATGGCTTACTCCCTGATATCGTTTGGTAATTACCAAAATGTCACATGCCGAGATAAATATGTAATAAGAGTTCAGAAACACGGGATAAATAAATTTCAACACTACAAATATATTATCGGGTGCTAATGTATACATAATTAAATTACAGTGGAGACCTCGCTTAACGAGTACCTCACAAAACAAGTAATTCGCATTACGAGCAATATAAATTGCAAAAAAAATGACTCGCATAACGAGGGACGTGGATCGGGGAATCCGCTACAAATTTATTTAATGATAATGTGGCGTCGCATTTTTACCAAATTTTGAAGCGTCGGCAAAAACAAATGTCTCTAGACAGCTTTCTAGTAAAAAGGAATTAGGTATGAATGTATGGAGCTAGGAATATATGTATTGTTCTTTGAATAAATGTTACACAACGTTTTTTTGAGTATTTTTTTTTGAAAATTTCAATTTTTGAGTAATTTTTCGGCATGGAACGCATTATTGTATTTTACATCAATTTATATGGTAAAAATTGTTTCGCTTTACGAGTAAGACACCGGAACGAATTATACTCGTTATGCGAGGTTTCACTGTAGCTAACAACGCCTAACGAGCACTCTAGGAGTAGACATAATCACTCAAATCCTTTGACTGAGCTTTGTACCAAGATGGATGCTTACTATTGGTCCTTCTTTTTGCATGCGATTAGACGATGGAATAGCCTTCCCGGAGAAAGTCCAGATTTAGTAAAAATTCAATTTAACATTGATGTCAAAGTCGCTACTGACGTAGGAACCTGAAAATTATTTATGTTTGGGTATGACTCCCAGTACCATATGGCATTTATTTGCTGACTGTAGGGTACTGAGTTGAATTGAATTGATTAACAACTACATAATTTACAAAAATCACAAAATATTTTTACATAAATTACTGTACGAAGTTATCTTTGAATAGATGATTATAAATCACTTTAGCAAAGCAGGTGCTTCAAATAAATTACGAAAGCAGGTGAATCATGTTGAGTTATTTTTGAGCTATGGTGGGTTGTTTAGTTGTGTTGCATTAAGTTCAGAATAGTCTCATCATGATCATGATAAATTTAGTAATCTTGATGATAACGATAAGTTAACAAGATATTTGCTAATGTAGTTTGCAGTTTTGTTAAAAAAAAAACTTGTAAAAATTAGACAAAATAATAACAAGAAGTATTTTTATCAAGATATCCAAATTATTTAAATGTTTGAATTTATCTTGATAAAGTTACAGACATGAAGGCGTTTTAGTTAACCGTCGTGTATGTTTGACGCTGTCACGAAATGGCTTACTGCCAAAGCCAAAATTTCAGCTTTTTCTGTTTTTTTCTTCGGTCATTTCGTGACAGGGATTATTATTTATTTAAGTATGTAAGTTCCTGCGTTTAATATTCTTGTAAATTATTAACTTGGCTTCAGGAAATATGTTTGATGAGCTTCTTACAATTGGGGATTATTGTATTTAGAAAATCGTTCAATTATTGATTTTAAATGAAAGCCAGCCACGTTTAATACCAAATATTAAATGTGGAAAAGAATTCAAATATATCGAATATATCTTGAAAAAAATTCAAATATATCGAAAAATGTGTGACAAAAATTTGAAATAAAGAATCCATTATATTGAACAATATATTTAGAAAAACGTTTAATATTGCAAACAGTATACTGAATTGATCGAATAATACAATATAAGTATTTGGAAAAAATGGCAATACTGGTATATTTATCAGTACAGTATATTGCTAAAATATTAGCCTGTAGTTTTGTTTTCTCGACAAAGGTTTCTGAGAAAAGCTTGATTGAAATTAACGCGACTGTTTTCAGCTTTTACATCCACGTCCTCTACAGAAATAGAAAATATTTAATTTTTTTTTTCAAATTTAAATGTAGTCGAGATGCTAATTCGGGTGGGGAATGAAGTCCTTTCGTGTCGACGATGGACAAGAATGTTGGTTACAGAAATAAGCACAGCGTGAAAATGAGGTCGAGATATTGCTACCACATTATATCCACTTAAGAAGCACAAAACCTATAATAATAGTAGTTAACATATTTAAAATACTTGCAGATCCTGAATATAGAAAGTTATTTTATCCTAAATCAAAAAACATTTTTGTCCACTTTCAAATTTTGTATTAAAAATCATAAATGATAGGACTATTTAGGTTTTCACAAATGTAGGCAGCCTTGTGTAGCACTATCCTTTTCAATTGGTATAGGGTTTGCGAAGATACTCACAGTTGAATGAGGGAGGTTTGGGTGAGGGTGAGAATTGTTTTTGGTAGCTTGATGGATCAGCAAGGGCCTCCGCTTGTCGTTTTTCACTTTTAAAATGGTAGATTTTTTAAAATTAATATAAAAGTTTGAAAAATGTCCGTTATTTTGCACACACTGCCAGCAGGTGGCAGCATATGAGATAGGCAAGTTGTGAGTGCAAAAATTCAAATAATAATTTAATTTAAAAAAATCTACTATTTTGACGTGAAAAATGACACGATCAGTACCTAGCTGATTTGTAAAGCTATTTTAATCAATTTTTATTTTTATTTAATCTTTTTTTGTTTGATTGTGAGTGTCTTTCCAAATTTGCCCATTGAAAAGGAAAGGGTTGTAATCCCCCTTAAGGGCCATGTTCAGGAAATTTGTTAAAATTACAACTTTAATTTATCTGAAAAACAACATATTGAAAACTTTTTTATTAACATAATTTTGGTATTACTTTAAATTTTTGAAGAAATATAGCTGTTATAAAAATTATTATAAAAGATGCATACTTCTAAACGAAAACATCTGGCATAATACAAAAAAATATAAATAAACTTATTATCCCACCCTTTTCTACCCACATTTTGACATGAATTACAGTCCTATTAATTCCTGTCGTCAGGTGGCGTTGTGGTCGTTAAATTCACCGCAATCTTGTAGTGGGAGTCACTTCCTGTCATTTTGTGCCAGATATTCCGGCACTGTGTCAGCGTGTTTAAAAAGGTTTCATAACAAACTCTAATTGTCTTAAAGTTGTAGCCAAAACACAAAACAAAGTATAGATACAATGTTACAGTTTGGAGTCAAAAATCAATTAAGTTTCCTAACTGTGTCACAAATATAGAAGTAATTTTTTGACCTAAAGCAGTCATTTTTTGGTCCTAAAGACGTCATTTTTTGACATGTGGGCCATTTTGTGGTCATGCGGACCATTTTATTGGTCATTCGGAACATTTTATTGGTCATGCAGACCGTTTTTGGTTCTACTGTCCATTTTGTGGTTATTCAGACCATTTTTTTTTAGAGAAAAGTCATTTTTTAGTCCTAAAAAAGTCATTTTTTGGTCCTAAAAAAAGTCATTTTTTGGTCCTAAAGACGTCATTTTTTGGCCATACACCATTTCTTTTGTCACGCAGACAATTCGTGTGTCTATAAATGAAAACGGTGTCATACATTCAAGTATCAACATTAATATTTAAGTAAAAAGTTAACATATTCAAATGTCGATACATGTATCGGAGAACAATCAAGGTTTCCAATGACATGTCAATATATTTGTCATCATCAACATGATCATATCGTGCCACTTCTTTGACATTCACATGACAGTTTGGAAACATGGAAATAAATGGAATTATGTATCGACCACATGTTGATTTTAATTGACACTTATTTTACAAATAATTTCAATGTGTATTTGACCTTATCCTAATCGACTGAATATGTTATAAATAGTATTTGGAAAATTCAAAATATGGACATGTTAACTTGTTAAGTCTAGTCCACACATAAATGCCCGTATACAGGGTGCACGGCCACAAAAAAAGTGGATTTTTTTTCATAAATTCGTAACTTTTTTGTTTTTTAATCATCGTAAATCCAATTTTGCACAAATCTAGGTAACAAAAGTACGGACAAAACAATTCCCCCGGATATACGGTATTTTCAGACTCTTTTGTGTTCCAGCAAGATGGTGTACCTGCACACACCTTGAGAAACTGTTCAACTTGTCCATCGAGAGACTCCAGATTTTCTCCCACCTACCCTTAATTTGGCCACCTAATAGCCTCGATTTGAACCCCGTTGATTATTCCATCTGGGGGGATTTGGTGCAAAATGTGTACCGAACAAATATTAGTGATGTCAAAGAGTCGTGCTAGATCAAAATCTCGAAATCTCGAGTGAAAAAAATCTCGAAAAGGAAAATCTCGACAGTATATCATCCAATAATTCAAAACTCGTGCGATTTATGTCTTCAGGGAATCAGGGTCCTATTTCACAAAAGTATGGTCTTATACTTAATTGTAGGGGTATGGAGTGATACTTGTACAAAAAGTACAAGTTGTTGTGTTCCACAGTTAATATTTGTACAATTGTAATTTGTTAGACCATACCTTACAAGTTAAGAGTAAATCTTGTAAGTTTACGAGTGTTCTGTTCCACAAAGGTATTGCTATTAACAAATTGCTCGTAACTTGTAGGGAATTTGTTATATAGGTAAATGATTATTCGTAAGTATTAGAAAGCATTTGGAATAGGAATGGAACGTTTTTAATTGAATACACGTGTAGTCCAGTGACAGTGAAGATCACTTTATCTGTTTTTGACAAATTGCTGCTAAATTTACCAAAAATTATGCCCTTTCTAGCTTCAATAGCACAGAGGAGTCGTAATTTATGTTCTCGAGACGCCATTTTCTTTTCACCTTAGACTCGTACTTTTGTGACATCATTCATACTAATTTACTAATAATTTACAAGTTGCTTAGAAAAATTGCGTTTTTGACGTAAAAAAATTGCGTTTTTCAGTTTTCATGACAATTATAAAAAACCATTTTCAACATTTAAAATTTTGTTTACACATATTCCGGTGGCCCGGGCCCCTAAAAACCCCAGGCCCAGGGTATTTTTCTCTTCCTCCTCTCGTCAGGCCTTAACATAAGTGGGGGCTTTAGGTGACTGCACATGCGCAGTAGATGTATCCGGAGACTGTGGTCACGTGTTGTATGAAAAGATGTGCAACCATACCAGATTTTGACGGACAGACGTCCTTTGTCCGTCCTCATTTTTTTCCGGAGCGTGTGAACCTGGCATCTTCAACTGTATAATTTGTCCACATATAATTTTTCCATCCATGGATGTATTTTGTCCACCAGGGGCGCCATCATCATTGAAGTTGTAACAGAGCTTGTGAAAATGAGTGTTGGCAATCAATAGGCTTTTGTACTTTGGCAAAGAAGACAAGTCAAGTCAAGCCAGATCAAGGCTGGCATTTTGCCTATTTAAGCTCAACAGCAGCTGGCTAAATAACAAGTTGAAAATTCATTCGTTACCATTTGCCTCTCATGGAAAGAATCACTGCATTTTTCAGCCTCTATTTTATCACTAAAATTATCAAAATGTTATCAAACTCGATTAAGCTTTATTCACGAATCAACCGAGAAATTTACGACCTAGATATAAACGCCTGCGATTAATTTAAGCCAGATTTCTAGATTTCTAAGTTGAGCACTGACTCGAGTATTGACTCGAAGAATATACGATGACGAAGGAATACGTTAACTAACGACCGATTAACATCCATGAAGAATAATTGGCTAACCGGACGTTTCAAGATTTTAATTTTACGTCGGTTGAGGGTAAGTCATGATTTTATGGCAAATTGTACTGATTAATTTTTTTTTCTGATTTTCATGGTTTAATCGACCATTAAGTGGATGTAATGTTGGTGCAACGAGACAGTAGTTTGTTGCACCAAACTATAATTTCATAGTTTATTAAGTAATATTTGTGGCATTTTGTTAGGTTTTTGGAAATTTTTCTACTTATTTTTGTGTGGTTATTTTGAAGTTTTAATCGACGATTAAATTAATGCAATGTTGGTGCAAAGAGACAGTTAACGAGAAAGTAGTTTGTTGCACCAAACTATAATTTCATTATTTATTAAGTAATATTTGTGGCATTTTGTTGGTGTTTTGTTAGGTTTTTTGGCTATTTATGTTTGTTTGTGTGGTGATTTTGAAGTTTTAATCGACGATTAAATTAAAACAATGTTGGTGCAACGAGACAGTTAACGAGAAAGTAGTTCGTTGCACCAATCTATAATTTCATAGTTTATTAAGTAATATTTGAGGTATTTTGTTGACTTTTTCTGCTATTTTGATGCTGTTTTAGTGGCAATTTTAAAGTTTTAATCGACGATTAAATTAAAACAATGCTGGTGCAACGAGACAGATAACGGGCAAGTGGTTCGTTGCACCAAAATGTAATTTTAATGTTTTTATAAGTAATATTTGTGGCATTTTTTCGGCTTTTTGGCAATTTTTATGTTTATTTGCGTGTTTATTTTAAAAGTTTTAATCGACGATTAAGTCGAAATAATGTTGGTGCAACGAGACAACAGTTTGATAATAGGCAATTCGTTGCACCAAACTGTAATTTTATTGTTTATTAAATAATATTTGTGGAAATTGTGGTATTTTGATAGGTTTTTTTTGGCTATTTTTATGTTTTTTTTTTGGCTATTTTTTATGTTTTTGTGCGGTTATTTCAAAGTTTTAATCGACGATTAAATTAAAACAATGTTAACTGGTGCAATGCATAGGTCATAATTGCCCTTTATAATTGTTCCACCTGAGCCAACAAAGTAGTTTTTTAGAGCATATCAAAATATATTTGATAAACATCAATAATAATCGATATGATATGTATAATAAGTTGATAAGATAAGATTTCAATAAAACAAATAATAAAAAATTTAATTTAGTCCTTATTAAGCCTCTGAGGGCATGTTTAATGTAATAGAGAGCCATAAATGTAAGGATCATAAAGAACTTTTATGATGGTTCCTGGGATTTGAAATTACGTTTTCCTAGCTTTTACAGTTACTTTTACAACCCGCTAATGTTTAATGTTCAGGAAATAAAACTAAAACATTTATTATGTTTAATTAAAAAATCTAAATTATTAAGGGAGCTGACATTGGTTGACAATGTCCTCTTCATCATATCTTAATTAAACCCTGCTTTAAATTAATTTAACGAAACCATTCCCTGGTGGAAAAATTATATATGGATTTCAAATGGCACAAATGTCAAGTTTGTTGAAACATTGGGACGGAAACTCTGTAAGCAAAATTTTATCGAAACATGTTTGCGAAAACCTCTGTGCTTTCGTTGGTGTGGACTAGGTATTATTTACTGCCTAAATCTGATAATTTCTTTATCATATTTTTGTAAAAGTATTTTTGTCATAGTTATATTTTGTCTGTACAATTAAACTAGACCGAGTCATAAAAAGTAGAACCCAATAAAAAATCAGAACTTCGTGAAAAAGGCTTCGACTGAAATGAAATTTGGCACTTACATAGAACAATATTGTAGGAACAAAAACTTGTTCTGGACATGCGACAAATGTCGGAGTTTTCCATTTTACCATGCTCGAGAAACAGTTGAACCACTGCAACTGGAATGCCACGATTCAACTAACCCAACCACTGGCCACCCATACAAAAATTGACTATCAGAATTCTGCAGAATTCAGCCACCTAATTTCTGCAGAAAGTATTTTTCAGAATTATGGTGGCGAATTCT
>JAQGBW010001222.1:0-28201 GCA_034698625.1 Julus scanicus
CGTCGTAAAGAATTTGTATACCTTTTTAGTTTTATTTTAACTTTTTTTGCTTGAAAACTGGGAGAAGTGTAAGTTTGGCCCATTGAAATACATGGGGGGTGAAAGGGCCTTAAAAACTTTGTAAAAAGTTTAAATAATTGCCAATGATGACGGAAACATGTTGACTTCATACAAACAGCCCATTCTCTTAATTTTCCTAATATGATATTTTGTTTTAAGTGTTACGGGTCCCGAGTTATTATTTGGATTTCCGTCAACAAATGGTCGTAATTAAAATCTAACAACATCATGGATAGTGACCACATGACTTCCTCTTTAACCCCTTTAACAACATTTTCATAACCATAAGAAAAAAAAGTGGGGTGGCGAGGGATTCTGGTCCACCCTGTACAATGTGTAGACAATACATCAATGTATCGTTTTATTTCTAATTACAGATTGTCCTTCATGAAAACTGTAGATCTACCCTTGTGTCCAACAGAACTAGCATCTGGTCATCTTGGTAGTCAAGTTTTTCAAGTGTTTGAATCAACATGGTCGAAATGCGATTGCCCTCTGGTGTGCTCTACCATTTCGTACTCCAGCCAAATCGACTCCATGGATTCACCCCTAACCAACGCCACCCAAATAAATATAAAACCACCGATACAAAAAACCATGGTGACCCATGAGAGATGCGCTTACAGGTTCTATAATTTAATTTGCGACATAGGCGCCACCCTTGGTCTTTTCATGGGAATTTCCCTACTTGACATCTTCGAAGGCATTGAGACTCTTATAGATATGGTCGCCAACAGATGCAACAAAACATAAAACAATAGTTTTAAATCACTATAGTTTTGGCCACAACACGTAGTTTGTTGGGATACAATTGTTTTTCCCTGACTTTCATTCACACAATATGTAATTGTTTGTTTGTTTTCACTTTATGTAACAAGTTATGTTCACGAGTTTTATTAAAAGTTAGTTACAGAAAATTGGCCAAACTTAATTTTTATTAAACATTGATTAAAATTAATTGTACTGTACATCCATACAAGTACACTGTTTTTTTCATTATGCTTTGATCCTCTGCTTTAACACCTTGCAATTACTTCTTGTACACCATTTTTTGTTAGGTCAGGGTTCCCCACAAATAAAATGTTCAACTTCCATGACTTTTCCAGGCTAAAAAATAATTTCTCTAACGAGAAAAATTGTATTTTTACCACAGAAAATCAGATTTACGTATAATGTGAAAAATTGTGATTTTACTGGAGAAAATTTGCATTTTTAACACAGAAAATCAGATTTATAATATGAAAAATTGAGATTTTACTGGAGAAAAATTACAATTTTACCGCAGAAAATCAGCCGAAATAGAAGAAATTCCAGATTGAAAAATTAGTGGACGTTCTAAACAGTCTAATGACTTTCACCCTCATTCTGTCCATATGATGTCCACAGTCCAGCAAACCCACTTAAGTGTTTCAGAGTTCAACAACTTTCATATTGAATTTCCCTGACATTTTCCTTGACTTTTTTCCAAATGTAATACATTTTCCCGGACTTTTTCCAAATATAATACATTTTCCCTGACTTTTCCAGGTCTTTCCAATTTCCCTGACAATTCCAGGTTTTCCATGTCTGGGGGAAAGTTGTAGGTTTCACCACGGTCAATAACTTAATCGACCGTTAAATTTGTACAAGTTTCTAATAACAAACGAACAAAAAAGCCCTTCAAATCACTGTCAATGGATACCACAACGTCGCATTGTGTTGTTGTTATTTTTACTTTTCTTGAAATTTCATTGTCATATAATTAGGGCTATTGACCCCATACAAGTCCCTACAGCTAATTGGAAGGTCCTGTCCCCAGCCACGATAACAACTGCCAGAAACTGGCTGCGGGCAGACCTGAGGAACAGAGGACGTGGACGCAAGAGTCACATGGGGTCATCGATGGACCTTCACGTACTTTTTTACTAAAACACTATAGTTTTTCCTGACTTTATATACTGTTTGCAACTTGACCTTTATCTATATTTCTTATTCTGGATGACTCATTTAAAATAATCATACCAGCCCTTTACAACCCCTCTTAGTAGAATCTCGCATTGTGAGAATATATGACGAGAATTTCCTAACCTTGTAACTTACGAAATTATTTTTCAAGTTTGAAATTAAATTTCCTCATTTTATATAAAAAAACAAATGAACAATGCCATCATTTACGTCAGAGGCGACCACAATGTGAAACCTGTGATCTAATAGCATTGATGAGCCATATTTGATTTTGCTACAATTAGTCAGCTGACCTGCAGTGTCTGCAAAAGGTAATGCGGTTCATTGAACCCTCCTCCCTGTTTTTTTTTGTTTTTTACCCACAGTCGACGTTTTAGTGGTCAGTTCAAATGGGTTTTGGGTGAAAAACAGCGGGTGGCTAAATGTCAGATGCTTCACCTGACCTTCAGGAAATTCTGGCTAAATTGAGACATCGAGTTCAATAGGCTAGGAGCCTTCATTTTCAAGTTTGAAACCCGGAAATAAGTCATAGTTTCGTGGGTTTTAATGTTCGTATTGGAAATACGACTTATTGTCGCAGCACACCAATTGAAACGCCAAATACAGTGGAACCTCGCATAACGACTATAATTCGTTCCGGAGTCTTAGTCGTAAAGCGAAACTATTTTTACCATATAAATTGATGTAAAATACGATAATGCCTTCCATGCCGAAAAAAATACTCAAAAATTAAATTAAAAAAAAAAAAAAAAAATAGGTACTCAAAAAAACGTTATGTGTAACATTTATTCAAAGAAATATTCATACTATATTCCTACCTACATTCATTATATACCTAATCCCTTTTTTTAGAAAGCTGTTTAGATACGTTTGTTTTTGCCGACACTTCAAAATTTGGTAAAAACGCGACACCATATTATCATTAAATAAATTTTTAGCAGATTCCCCTATCCACGTCACTCGTTATTGCTCGTTATGCGAATTATTCGTTTTGCATAATTCTTTCCAGATTCTTACTCGTAATGCGAAACACTCGTTAAGCGAAACAACGAAACAATCGCATAATTCGGGGGATTCCCCAATCCACGTCACTCGTTATGCGAAACGTCGCTCGTTAAGCGAGTTATTTTTTTAAAAAATTATATTGCTCGTTTGGCGAGGTGCTCGTTAAGCGAGGTTCCACTGTATCCTCGATGAAGGTCCCCAGAGTTTCCAATTGCATAGAAAACATGTTTAGCATCCCACCTATGACACATGTAGCTTAGGATTTCGGTGTTGCATAAAACACTGTATTCACGGTGATCAGCTGATTTGCAGATAACCCGAAATTACAAGTTTTAACAAAGGAAACAACTTGAAATGCGTGACTTTTAAGAAAACATTTCCGAGTAAAAGTCCTTCGTATTCTTGTCACTATATAGTATACTTTTGATTACAGGCACGGATCTGTAGGTTTGCCAACATTTTGGGTGAAGTAGGGTTCACGGTCATTTACAACAACAACACCCTCGAGACAACTCAGACAAGCTTAATTTCCATTTCATAAGGAAAAACATTGAAAATGCCAAACGGAACCGTATCAAATCCTTAGTTGGGATAAAAGGAAAATCGAAAGACGACTATTTACCATAAATATACATATATGACGCCATTGAGCCGCATCGGCCATCTTTGTGAACCAACTACAAACAGAAAAACTAACTAATTAACAATGCACTAGTATGAATACGTGAAACTAAACTCTCGGAAATCACTTGAGATGAAAGGATTTCTCAGAATACATGATGATGACATTGCTGGCATTAAAAAAAACAATAGATATGTCGAAACTACGTGGTTTGTAACCTGCCAAAGCGTTGATGGAATGTCATGGATTCCAATGGTGATTCCAATGACATTCCATCAGTCAATCTAATTTGCAATCTAAATTTCCCAACACTGCAGCCAGTGTCTGATATTCTGCAATGGACGACGCCATCTTTGAAAATTCTGCATTTCAGAGCTGTCGCAAGATCAAGGGATGTTTTGACAACAAAACGACCCCGGAAGGCTATGTTTTCATTGGCAATTAGCACATCAGAATTGTCCCACAACAATGAACAAACACCCGATGAGACATTAACCCTCGCCAGAAAATTTCAATGTGTTAAAATATGAGTTAAAATGTGTTTGTCTCGTCCGGATCTAACATAACACTAGCATTATAAAAAAAAGCCGAATCATGTTAGTAGGGATAGTCGCGAAAGTGTTAATGGGTTAAACAAAGAAAAGTCTTTTATCAACACTGAAACACGAAAACAACAAATTGACTATTTGCCAAATCAGATTAACAAGATGGCGCCTAATGGGATTTTTTTCGTTAAATCTTAAAAATAAGTCACGTAGTCTTGTCAGAATATCTTCGTTAATACACGAGAGAATATCTTTTGAAACGTGAGAGACATTAGATGTCAACGTCCAATTACATATTTGTTAAATGTCTGTCAAAGATATATTTATAAGAATCTTTGTCAGAATATTTTCGTAAATAAGTGAGAGATTAATTTTTAAAACATGAGTCATGAGACTTCCATGTCATGGGACATTTACGATATACAAGGTGGCAACAAAAAAGGAGGAACTTTTTCATAAATTTGTAACTTTTTTGTTTTTTAATCAAAATAAATCCAATTTTTCACAAACATATGCAAAAAAACGTACGAACTAAACAACTATTTCAATTGTTTTGTTCCTACGTTTGTTGCCTATATTTATGCAAAATTGAATTTACTTTTTTTTAAAAAAAAAAAAAAAATTAAGGAATTTATGAAAAAAGATTCTTTTTTTTTGTGGCCACCCTGTAGACATATCTGACAGCAGCAACAGATATATTCTTAACGTGAGAAAGAACTGATTCCTGCAATTGTAAAAACATTTCAGGATTTTTGCCATATTATTTTCATAAATACGTTGGAGAAAATAAAGAGCTTTTAAATAAGAGAGTTCTGGGAAGTCATGAATAACAAAATTATATAGGCATATTAGACAAGAGTAACAACATAAACGTCGGAAACAATTGGTTCCTGAATTTCTAAAAACCAAACCACAGCTCGATTCCCCCCAACGAGTTTATTGCCATTAATTAGTTATGTTTCCGACGGATGAATGACAAACTTGATAAAAAGACAACATTTTTTCCTAGAAAGGCGATTAACCGCAGACTACCTGTTGGATTACAACAATATTTTTTTTTTTAAAAAACGAAAGGGAAATTTTTGTTCAGGAGGGTGTGATTCATTTTGACTTACTCATCTCCCTTAGCACGATATAATACCAATGCAGTTGTCCCCCCTCAAAGGTAAAAAGTGACTGGCTACCAAAAAACCAGTTTAAAACCAGACCCTTTACCAGTACCTGCAGTCAGTAGGTAACTTAGCATCTTCCAAACAGGAGTTGCGTCTTCGTATCTCTACTCTGGCTATCATTTTACACAATTTCGAAAAATGGCAATTCAGATTTTCTTTGCAATTTGCCTAAACCTTTACTTTCTTAATGGATGGAAGACTGAGGCCCATGTTTTTAGGACTGGAATCTGTCCCAATTTGGATGTTATGGAGAATTTCAGTTACGATAAGGTAAAAATGATCAAGTTTATAACATTTTTAGTTAATTTAAGAATGTTCCCTCTCGTTAAACACAAGTTATTCCAATAATTCAAAAGTTAGAAGATTTTTTTTAAATTTAAAAGAAATTGGGAATTTAAGGAAACTAATTAGGAAAAATGTAACAACTCAATGAACTTTTCAAGAAATGAGGGGAAAAAAATCATTTCTCGTTACGGTTTGATAAATACAACAAATTGCATGTCTGGTTCATACTTTAAAAAAATATTAATAATACAAGATACGTGGCAAATCTTACCTTAATAATGTGGATAAAAATCAAAGATTTTGAAGAATTTTTTTGTGGAAACGTGGGAATGTTGACCGATGGTCATTATCAGGAGAGTATTGTCCCTTAAACGGGTATCTTCGTTATAAAACAAAGCCACACCTACAAATAAAGATAACAAAGTGAGATAAGCGTTCATTAATATTTAATTATTTATTTATCAAATGGCATTAGTTACAAAAATTATTTACTAAAGATTTTAGAATATTTAAATTTTCCTCAAAATGTCCCCCTTTATTAATGTTAATAAAAAAATATATAAGAAACAGGGAAAAAATCATTGTATTTAGATTTGGAACTGATTTATCGGTACTTAAGATTTATTTCAAAATACTTATTTTCAAAATATATAAGTAGACCAAAATAGATGTTTTAAGCTTTATCTCAAAGCTGGGTGCCGAGAATACGTGCTATATCGGATTGTTAGTTATAATGAATAAAAGGAAACTAAAATGAGGTCATTTTTTTACTAGATAACTCTCTCGTGTTTAGGAATGATGAATAACTCGACTTCCTGAACTTAATAGCAATCCGATGTACATGTATGTGTGACTCGGCGAAAATATAACCGAATGGCGAAAAGGAAAAGTGGTTTAACTAAATTCGTTATAAAACTCATCAATCACGCTAGCTTTGCAAACTACAAGACTTTCCGATTATTTTTCAACATTTTCAAACTCACGGCACAGAATGTGGCTTTAAAATTCTCACGGTATTCTAAATAAAAAGTGTTGAATAATAATTTATTATTATTATTAAAACTGTCAAGGCATACCATAAGTTTTTATAAGATTGGAGTTTCACTCCGATTCTTAATGAAATTAAGTTAAATAAAATCACTTACGCTACGATTTCAAATATTTTTTGTTTGCAATTGGCATATTAACTGCCGTAAATAGAAAAACGCGGTAAAAAAACTTATAATCTTGCACTAGTACAATTTTAAAACAACGGTGCAAACAAATTCTTCAATTATAAGAGGGGCGGTCAAAATGTGTTGCAAATTCGTTTATTATTCGAAAACTAGATGTCGTACAAAAAAACTGAAATAGCCATTTTAAAAAGCAGGAAATTTGAAATTTTTCAATGTAGGACCTGAGTTTGTTGACATATTTATCCCAACGTTTGATGAGATTGTTTATACCCCTCTCGTAAAATGCGTGATGCGTCATTGTCACAAATTGACGTTTTCGGACGATTATTTCTCTTTTTATCAGTTAGTTTCGCGTCCTTTCTTAAAGTTTAAACACCCGTTCTATACTGTACTCTGTGAAACATTTCTGATTTCTCATCATAAACTCCTAACATTTCACTATAAATTTCACTCGGTTTCATGCCTTTCAACACTGAAAAACGAATAACACTTCGTTATTCCTCTCACTTGGACGCTTTCAAGTGAGGGGCCATTTTGTTTTTGACAGTTTGTTCGAAATTCTGCATGAATTGGGACCTAAAACCAAAATTTCCTGCTCTTTAAAATGGCTATTTCAGTTATTTTGTACGACATCTGGTTTTTGAATAATAAACGAATAAGCAGGACTTTTTGACCATCCATCGCATATTTGAAAGATTACAATTTTGCAGATTAAAAGCAATGTAGCAATTGTTTGTAAACATATTCATTGATCTTTCTAAAAAATTAGTTTCAGGGCAAATGGTACGCCATCGAGAAATCGCAAACCACCAGCAGTTGTCTGAAATACATTTTCACTCATGATGCAAAAGGATCAAAACGTGTCGAAGAAAGATATCGGCCATTTGGGATCAGAATATTTGAGTAAAACACGCCGTCATTCATTATATTGCTTTTGGATTTTCCAATGCATGTGATGGCAATATATATATTAAATTATGCTAATGAAACTTAACATAGCTCTCCTACATTTCAGCTGGACTGATTTCAGCCAAGTAGGACCACTCGGTATCCCAGATACCAATGTTCCAGCCAAAATGACGGTCCAATTTCCTTTCAGTATGAGTAAGTAAATTAAATCTGATGATCCATTTCACAGCAATTTTAGGCGTTTTGAGAGGGAACTTACCAAAAGAACTCCTGGATCATATCGGTTCACTGACTTCATGCGGGTTTTCTGTGCTGAATTTGCGTACTTTCTTTGATTTAGATCCATTTACACCAAATTCCTTTTGGGTGGTGTCCACCGACTACGAATCGTACGCATCCATTTGGTCTTGCCGGCCATTCATCTTCGGTCACTTTCAGTCGGCCATGATCCTCAGCCGCAATCGCACCCTGGATAGAGGCATCATCAACAAACTGAGGTCAAAGTTCGATTACTACGGAGTGGACAAGAACGACTTTAGCACCATCGATCAGCAGGACTGTTACGAGATTGATTTCAAACCGCAAATTAGCGAGGAGAACTTCAAGAACCTCTTCGTGGGCATCGGCATCAAACCTAACAGTACAGCCAAACCAACCACTGCGGTCAATCAAACATTTGTAACCACGGAATCGTCTCTCATCAATAATACTGCAACAACGGAAAATTCAGAAAACGATATTTTACCTTAGGGAAGAAGCTCCTCTATTATGACACCTTGGCATTCCATCGACTACATGTAGTCGATGATGTTGTCTGAAAAAATGTTTTATGTGGACATCATGCAAAGAAAGGGGCTAAAAGGTGAAAGTATTTGCATTTGGATGCCTGATGTCCAAGTTTTAATTTATTAAAAATATATCTGTAGCAACTGGGTGTTTTTTTTTATTTAGTCGTAGTCTACGAATTGCCAATTTTTCATCATTTCAATATCGGTTTTTTAAATAGTATATTCATGTTTCTCATTTTGAAACATACATGCCACAAACATGTTTTCTGTTGCTTGATAACATTGCATCAAATACAAATCTGTCCCAGAGATGGCACTGCATCCATGCACATTGCATTTTTATAGACAAGGATGTGCCTGCCATCTTTGGGCCTAAATCAAAAACCCTACAAAATGAATTTTTATAAAATTTATATGAAACCCGTTACAATGTCATTTTGACATTTTTATTCTAAAATCGGCACAATACTGTATAATTGAGCTCATTTTGTGTTTATCGACACAATTTCGTATTAACAAACATTATATAAACTTGTACCGAACATAGATGTTTATTGAGTACAACATCTATAAAAATAATTATGCTGATATCCATTTTGATTAATCAAAAAAAAAAAATAATGCAAATTGAATTTTGTCATCTTTCCAATTGAATAGACAACCGTAATATCAATCTGCAATATAAGAACAGATATTACGTACGCTAGAACACATAGATGATACCAATTAATGTCGATTGTACCGTATATCGTGTTAATCGAAAATTTGTTTGTTAATGCATGAATACATTTTAACGAAAACCGTACAACCGACAACAACCCCTGCATGTTTAGGAACAATAAAAATATTAGCTGTTTTCGAAATGCACACGCAACACGTGTCGCATAAAATATTAATACTTTTCATAACCCCTTGACAGACAAAAGCATATTTACAGCAAAATAAATGGGAAATGTCTAAAAAATTCGACATTTCCTAACCAATATCAGATCAAATCCTTCATTTACAACAATTTTTTATGTCCTACCCGAGGACTGCTATTCATCGTGAGAACATGACATATATATGCAATCATGATTAAAACTGTCGCATTGGGTCATTTAAAGGTAGGGGAGACCGGGGCACACTGGTACAAAGCAATTGGATTTTTATTCTAAGGTGTAATTATAAAACATTAGTAATGCTGCAACATACCATTGACGAGTGTATATTTCCAGCTATAATTTCAAACAAAAGTTTATGTTAATTAGCCATGTGGTCAGCTGTGGGATATGTCCCAGCATACCCCAATTAATTTTTATTTTTAAATATTGGTATATTTTCTCATTAATCATAACCTTAAATAAAAACCATGTTTAAACTTAAGTTTTAAAGTAAAAATGGTTCACGATCACAGAAAAAAAAACACATTTGGACGACTCAGCAGTGAAAACATGAAAGCGCTGTAATTACGGGTAATTTTAATCGTTTTTTATAACTTATACTTGGAATTTTAAATTGACGTGCTGAATTAAACACAATTAATCAATGTGGTGTTCTTTTTCTGGTAACATTTGTCTTAATTTCGCTGGGACCACTCTACCCATGCCATGTCCCAGTGTGCCCCGACAAAGGGGCACACTGGGACAGTCTGGCAAACCAACTTTAATTTTTTATAGCAAAAAAACTAGTAGCTCTAAAACGATGACAAAATGTATACAGATCCTGAAGGCTTGTATATTACTGTAGTGTTCTTTCAAAATGCTACAAGTTATAAATATTTTTCCCAAAAAAAAAAAGGAATTCTAAAAAGAGTACCCACTGTGCCCCAGTCTCCCCTACTTTTGACATTAAACAACCATTCATTGAAAACTTTTGGGATAGTTTCCCACGAAAAACCTGCCTACTTTGGTTTCCTCAAATAATTCATGCACCCACATAACATACTCGAAATGTTTGTAAAACTTCCACACTTTGGCTTAAAACTGTTACAAAAACCCTGAAGTGTAAAGCCGAAGGTTCGCAGATTTCAGGTGACGCCTCTTAAGGTGGTAAATTTTGTAGACAAATTTATACAAAATATCAGGAAATTTAAAAATAAATTTTGAATTACGAGGGGAATGTAGCGAAAAAGAGACCAAGGTCCTCAAACCATTTGGAATTTATTGATCGGTGGGTGAAAATTAGGCAATCCAAAATGTTTGAAAATGTGTCTACGAATTTTGTTTTCCATGTCTTTCCATCATTATCTACTTATAAATGCATAGTTAGCGAGATTATTCTTAGTTTTGAAACTTGAGGAAAAGTAAGTATCTTTAAAATCGTGCATGGAATCCAAAAATGATCTGCCAAATCAAATTTCGTTCAATGACATCCATGAATTTGAAAGATTACAATTCTCGATCAGTTACGGTCTGATACTAAAATAGCTTAAGTAGGAAACATGTTTTTTCCAGACATTTAAATTCTAATCTCGGAATGCTACAGAAAAAGTTCAGAAACTAGTGAAAATGTGTAGAAAGACCTGCTTCTGCATTTTCATGCAAATAAATTCTGATAAAACTATAATTTATGCTTATTTTTTTGGTTATCAAAAAGTTATATTTCTGATCTTGTAACAACGATAACAATCATACTGATTATAATAACTGTGGTTATAAGGCCACCTAAGGGAAAAAATGGCATAATGACATCGGGCTTGCCGATAATAAAAAAAAGAGGATGATGTTTAAAAATGGGCCAAATATGGTTAAGTATAAGAAAATAAAATGATAAACGTTAACCCGGCCAAGTTAAACGAGTAACCCGTGTGCATTGTTAAGTTGCAAAACAAAACCCTACAAGCATACTGAATAAAAAATAGGAAAAACTTTATGGGATATGAAAAATTTGTAAAACCGTATTATGTCACATTCTAGGTTCAAATTATGAGATATTATTTGAGCCCATAAAACTATGTTTACCGAATATCTAAATAAAGTCTTTTTGGATACCGAAGGATTGAAAGGTTCAACTAAATAATGTGTAGTCTTTTTCAACAATTCTTCATAGTGCTAATTAGTAAAAGATGAATAATCCCAAAATGCGTGTTAACGATCAAATCTCGTATTGACAAAGCGACAAATAATACAACTATCACATTTTTAAAAAAAGGGAAGTCCACATTCGCTTCTATTATGCAGTCTTAATATTATGCAAAAATGCTTGGAAATCTCAAGGCAAAAAAAATGGTTTGAAAAAAACTAAAAGAAAATAATAATTTATATAAATTTTAAATAAATGTGGGAAAATTTAAAATTTCCGTAAAAAATTAATATCCAGCCAAATAAAATCATAAATAATGATGATATCATTTCCAACTGGGGCTGTCTTTGGATTTTTTATAGTTATAAGTATAAGGGCTTCAGGTTTCCCTAAGCCAAAAATTGGCTGTGATGACAAATAAAAACTGAATAAAAAATCAAAAAACCTGATTTTTCCATCATAATCACCATTTCTTGCTGATAATTTGTCAAATAAATAAAAAAAATGTTATAGCCATGAATTTCATGTCATAGCCAAATGGTAAAAAAACATAACGCCATTTCGCAAATGGCAAGATTAAAAAAAAAGATATATTATTTACCTAGCAATAATAAAAGTGGGTGAAGAGGTAGACGGGAATAATGAAATCGTATAACTCAAAGGAATGTACTTCACCGATCAACCATCGTCGAGTAGATGCGTTTGGCGTTTTGCAAAATTGATAAATACCTGTAAAAACGAAAAAGAAAGCGAAGTTTATGCGTGAAATAAGTACTTTTTTGGGGGAAGAAATTATGCAAGTGGCTTGCCGACCAAATCAATAGACGCAAATAGGGGGACACGACGTTAAGGAGTTGAAATTTAAATATTAAAACTCGACACTTACCTGATCCAAAGTTGTTTGACACACCGAATAATCTTCTATTTGTAACCGGTCTTTATTTTGCTCCATTTGATGAAACAGATTTGATAGCGCTAGTCCTTCAGAGGGCAGATGAAAGACCAACTGAATGTGATGTTCCTCTCGCACCCTAGCTAAGGGAAAGGTGGTCATGACGAATGACTTCACCGACTCCATATCAGCAGGCATCCCGCTGACCCTGACCGTGAGGGAATAACCACTGCCAAACCTAAACACAATCACCATACATTCGAGCATTTTTTTTGTAGTTATGGCTCCTGTTAAATATAACTAAACCAGCATCCGTCTTACTTGTTTTTAAGATGTTGGATACTCCCGATACACTGCAATCGCCCATTCACCATGATAGCTAAACGCGTGCAAAGCGCTTCGCACTCTTCCAGGCTGTGTGAAGTCAGCACGACCGAACGCCCTTCCCTCATGAGACTTGAAATGTTGTTCCACAGGAACCTCCTCGCTTGCGGATCCATTCCTGTCGTCGGCTCATCCAGAAACACGAGGGCCGGATTTCCGATAAGAGCGATTGCAGTTGAAAGTTTTCTTTTGTTGCCCCCCGAATAAGTGCCGGCACATTTCTTTGCATGATCCATCAACGAAAGCTCGGCTAGCTGACTGTTCACCAGCTATGACAATAGATAAGGGCATTTGTTAAACTAACAATTATAGAAAAAGGCATAACTAAACGATTAGGAGCATGCAGATACCTCTCTGACATGAACGTCCGGGATACCTCTCAAACGAGCATAAAATTTCAGATGTTCCTCGCCTGTGAGCAAACTGTCCAAAGCATCGAATTGGGGGCAATACCCGATGTGCGCCCTTGCTTGACTCATTTCAGATCGAATGCTACCAACAAAAAACGGGACAACTGGCTAATTACGATAGAGTTACAATTAGTAAATTCCACCTGGCACTCAGACATGATAAACAAGTGTTACAATTGTTGTGATCCAGCTTATTCTTTCAACGTACCTGTAGCCGTTAACGAAGGCATCCCCGCTGGTAATCGATGTATCTTGAGTTAACATTTTGAAAGTGGTGGTTTTTCCAGCACCGTTAACCCCGAGCAACCCGAAACATTCTCCAGATTTAACTCCGATGCACATCCGGTCCACTGCTAACAGCTGACTGGATTGCAAGTCGACAAACTGCTCACCTTTCCGACAACATCTAGATTTCTTCCCTTTCCATACCCGGTACACTTTGGTCAAGTTTTCAATTTTAAGAACGCACGAATCGCACTGGCCACTAAGCACCATCGCACGTTCTTTAGCGACGTCGTCATCTTCTTCAACTTCGGGAACCTCCACCTCAGTTTTCCTATAGACACCAAATTTATTTTATTTTAATATTATGTGAAAGTAATTTAATCCTTGTAGGTATAGGAACATCAGATTGACATACCTGGCACACAAGCTTCTGTACTGCAAAAGCAACGTGATCAATAAAAAGGCAATGCCCTGAATGAACATACAAAAAAGATTTCTGCCGAGAAATCCCCAGGAAAAGGGATCGCGCTCAATGTATACACCTGAAAAACAAATTTGTTAATAGAGTCCAAGTAGCCGAGGGCGCAATAACAAGCCATTAACTAGACATATAATTCAGCAACCAACCAAATTTAGCGAGCGATTCAAACGCAAGGTGGTTATTGGCCATATCCATCAAGCCCCTCCCTAAACAATAATGGGGGAAAACCAGAAAAACTTGCTTCAGAATATCCGCAATCGCTTGAAGTTCCTAAAACGAATCAAGAATGGTAACAAGGTCAATCCCAGAGACAGTTTGGACACCTGCGACTCGAGGGTACAAATTCCAGTATCGTCCCACCATGTCGTCCAACAATTCTAGAATAAACGTCGCGATCGTGGAAACCACCCCGATGAAAAGATTGGTAGAAGCAAGAACTACGAATGCGGTGCTGGGGATGTTGAAAATGAACGAAGCCGGGTACATCATGGGAATGCTGGACCAGCCGTACAAGATGAGCAAGAGAACCAGTCCAGGTAAATTTTGCTGTGAAACGTACGCTTTCTCATTGAAGATAAGAAAAATGATGACGCACAGGGAGGCAGACATCATGTAATTCAGCTGTGGGAAACAAAATGAAACAAATCATATTACGCAATCAACTAAAATCGGAAATTAGGAAACCATCCTTTGCTTGCTGTGAAATTTTCTGACATCTTTTTGTTTGCAAGTGCTCGTTAGATTCTAAACAATTTTAAATAAAGTAAAAGTTTTCAAGCAGTTTTTAGGAAGTAAATATAAATTTGAAGTTCGACAAGTTTTTATATGTGAAACTGTACAGACACAACTAGAAACACTACAGTAGAACCACGTTAAGATGCTTTTAAAGTGACCGAAGATTTATAACTTTTTAAACAGGACAACATATTAAACTTTAACGTTTTGTAAAAGGAATACGGTTATAACTGGTACATTAAATATACTTGCGATTCAAAAACTTAATAATCGAAAAGAAATTACATTGTAATTGTAGTCTTGGGACCATAAAAAGCGACTTCGTATACGGGAAAAGTCAACGTTATAATATAATGGGGTTTATTTCGGGACTGCAAAAATTCGACTTCCTAAACAGGAAAACTTCTTAAGCAGGTTGTAATGTACTAAATTCACTTACGTTATCCCAAATATTGTTCGCAATCCAATAGGTTAACGGACTAACGCCAGTGACAAACTGTAAATGTTGCGATTTAGAAGCCTTGTCCTCTATTAAATAGAGTATGAAACTCGCAGGTACAAACGACATGGCAAAAATGACGCAAATCGCGTGGAGAAGACTAATACCGCTTCGCCGCCTGAAAAAAATGTGTCGCATATTAATGGCATTTGCATTGCAACAGTACTAAAGAACGAAACGAAAACGACACGTACACTACTTCCATTTGCACTTGGTCATTTGTAAAGTTCAGGGGATGGTTAACGGCTGATATGCCATATTCTAGAGGATCTCGATCGGCTGGCAAGTGGGCCCGAAGAATTACATTATTAACTGCATTTACGTAGGAAACCATGGCAGCCCAACCGCGATTGTTAAACCAAACCTAAAAAGAATTTAATCGTTACTAGGAAAAATTGATGGTTAAACCATCTAACTTATTAAGTACATTATGTAACAATTTGATGGATAGCCCACCCGGGAACTACTCCACCTAGCTCGGTCACTAAATTTAATTACATATGGATAACTCACCTTAACATTTCCAAAAATTGGCAGATCTCGCATTCCGTTGTCAAACTCTTTGAACACGTAGTCAATGTCATCCAATACTGGTTCTCCCAAGTTAACCGCTCTGCTCAAGCGATCAAAAACATTCTGGAACGTTTTAACATTGATCCCATCAATTGGATTTTTTAGGCCAAAGGTCAGCCCTCCATACCTAAAAGACAAACCAATTAGCCAGTTTTTGATGAAAACATCTCCAGGGGTGGCGCAAATCTTACATATAAATAATCTACCATTTCAGGAATCTTTTACAAAAAACCTAAGCACATTTTTAATAAGCGAATTTGTCACTATCACCAACCTTTGCCGATAGTACTCTTTTTGCGTTTTTAGCAGATAATCCGAAATATTACGAGATGTCATATTCTGAAGCACATCGGTCGTATCGGCAAGCATTTCTGGCGGTTTAGGCCCTCCGGCATCATCTGGACATTCTTGAGCACCGGTTTTGCAGCTGCACTGCACCAGATTATTGAAAGGCTTGGCGGTTGGGGGTTGCCAGTTGTGAGAATCTCGCTTAACGCAAGGTTTGTTGCTATGAAGTACAATTGAATTGTATTAATAAAACGCGAGCTTCATCCCATATACACATTCATTTATAAATTATACAGGTAATCTTACAGAATTGAGGAAAACCTAGCAAGATATACAATAAATAATAAAAATATCACTTCAAAAAATTCGCTCACGGGATTGAATAGTTTGCCATACACCGAGTGCCTAATCCTGGACTTGCCACAAGCGTGTCCGCGTATCGAACTGCCAAAGGATCCTGCGGGTTATCGTTGCTAGAATATTTGAGACACACTCGTTACCGATGCTTTTCTGATTGCGTTCATCAATTAAATGGAAATTAATGTATAAATTGCAATAAATTCACCTAAAGAAAACAAAGTTAGGTGGGCCGTACAACCAAGGATGAAGCAGAAGTGGAGGCTCCATTCGGAAAGGTGGCAAAATCAGAGTAAAAGTCATAGCCAAACAAACAAACACGGCTGGCAAAACTATCTAAAACAATAGCGTGCATATGTAATTAAGCCAGTTGTCGCATCCCTCAATTTCATCAAAAAGTTTAAAGTAACCCGACCTCGCAAAACAATCCTTTGAAATCACGTCTCGTGTGATGAAAACGCTTGATGTGAAGAGCAAAAACTTGCTTACGAACCAAACGCCAGCCCTTGATCGTACCCCTGTTTGTCGCTTTTTGGGAAGAAGAAACTTTTGGAAGGAATTGGGATCCTGTGAAAACGAACAACACACGAATAAGTACTTTGTAAAAGTAATCAAAAGCAATTACAATTCTATGAAATATTTTCGTGGCACCTTTTAAATCATCTTTAGTAAAGCATGGAAATATTAAACAAAAGAAAACAGTTATTTATCATGGGCAGATATTTTTGAATATCAAATCTTCATTGAGTTAGTATTTATGATGACACAAATGTTACGAACGTTATGGGATTACATTTTATTGAGATTTATAAACTGCATTGTTGCAAATGCGGTAATTTTCATAGAATTTGGTGAATTTAATGTAATATATGTGTGAATGACGTACGTGATATTAGTTAGTAGTAAAACTAATGCAAATAAATGATACGCACTTTCACCCTCAGGTATCCCATTTACGCCAACTGGAGGAACATCACCGTCAAGTGTCCCATTAACGGTAGCTAAAACAGCATCCATAAACAAAAAAATCAATCCCATGAGCAAACGCAAATAAAACACACAATGTTTTACTGCGAGTAGCGATAGGAGATATCGTGGATTAATTATAAAGAAATTACCTTGTTCTTCGGGTTGATTCGATTCATCATTGTTTGGAATATCAACCGGGACTGCCGTTACTTTTCCCAACTGCGGTTTTTTTAAAATCGAATTGATGGCCATTTGGGGAAAGTTGGCAACCTCTCGCAATCTCGTTTCTGTACACAAGTTAATTGACAAAGTCTCCATTAGCAACAGCTCATCAAATAAACGAAACTTAACAGGAAACTAGTGTTATCAAACTCACTCGTTGGAATATTTCCATTTTGAGAAGAACTATCAAGCCTCTCAGTGTTGGCTACTTTTAAAAAAATCTGCAATTAGAATGCAAATAAACTGTTTGGGTTAACAAGATTTCGCTATTCGAAGCACAATTAATGGATGCTTAACATCCATATTTTCTTAAAACTTATTAATGAATCGAAGTTTTAAACGTCTACAAATAACTATGTTTTGGTTAAGATCTTCTTCTTCCTTCAAATTAATCAGGCCAAATGTTTAACAAGGTTACGTCACGCACCTCTTCTAATGTAGAGTCAGAAATTCCATAACTCGCAATTCCGAGGGTTTCTAAATTGTGATCCAATGCATCGAACAACTTTTCGAATGCACCGTCTGTCTTGCTTTCTGTGGGCAGTACATACACTAACTCCATTCCTACATCTTCGACGAGGGATGCACTTGGAATGTGGCTCATGATAAACGAGGTAACTTCCGTCTTAAACCACGACCTTCTCTTTTCCATGAACTGGGCTAAATCTGATTCCTCCAGTACGTCAGTGGGGTCACTGCGCACTAAGGTCAAGTAATAACCGGTGCCAAATCGGCGCTTCAAAAACAAACTCGACCCGCAGCACCGCACACGGCCATCCGAAATTATTGCAATTCTGTCTCCGAGAAGATCTGCTTCGTCCATATAATGCGTGGTCAGAATAATTGTGCGACCTAAGAAAGATGAAACGTAAAACGCCAATATGTGTCATATTTTTAATTGGAAAAAAATGTTTTGTATGAATGTTAATGCAAAATAAACAGATAACAGGAAAAAAGCACGCCACACACCTTCTTTGTACTTTAGCAGCAGCTCCCAGATCGCCCGCCGTGAATAGGGGTCAACGCCTGCCGTCGGTTCATCCAAAATCACGGTTCTCGATCCACCAACGAAGGCAATAGCGATAGAAAGCTTCCTCTGCATTCCTCCCGAGAGATTGCGTGACAATTCGTTCTTCTTATGTGGCAATCCAATGTCGACGAGCATTTGCTCCACTTCGATTTTTACTAGGTCAGGATTTCTGCCTTTCAGGCATCCGTAAAACCACAGGTGCTCTTTCACTGTTAAACTGAGCGAAAAAGCATAATTAAAACATGACATACAATGGACATAATAGCATTGCCAAAATAAATAATATACACAAAAAATGCTGTCCTACTGATCAAAAAGAACGTTATGCTGAGGGCACGTTCCAAGACTTCCGCGAATTTCGTCCATGCTAGTGCGGATATCCAGACCGTAAATTGTGGCGGTGCCGCTCGTAGGAGGAAACAGGCCAGTCAAGATGGAACTGAAATCAAAAGCATAATAAATTCAGTCGCTCAAGGACAGCTAGTACATGCCCCTGCAATCTAAAAACTACAACCGCTTACATAGTTGACGTTTTTCCAGCTCCGTTATGACCTAAAAACGACGTAATATGATCTTCATAAAAATTGAGGCTCAAGTCATCCACAGCGACCTTTCCGTTTTTGTACACTTTTCTGAGGTTTAGAATTTGGACTCCGAGCGGCAAGTAGAGTGGATTTTTCTCAAAATTAGAGTCAAGTTCTTCTACGAGAAAAACAAATAAAAGATAAAATATTTGTCCCAAAAACACATCGAAAGGAAGCGGAGACGCTTGCCTTGGTTTCCCATTTCCACGGATTCTCCGGCTTCGGCACCCGAGAAGGGTTGCTTCGTATAGCTTTGCTTTTTGCACCAGTAGGAAGGAGTAAAAAGGAAATACCACGGTTTTGGGACACCATATTGGCCTTGGAAAAGCACAAATCAGATTATAAACAGGCTATACGAGCTTAAACAGAAATTAGATATGCAAGGACGCATTACCTGGTGCCACAGTTTCAATGTACCACGTGAGAACGCTGTACAGTATGCAGTCAAATACCAGCATAAGCATACACCTTGACATACTGTAGGTATCGCCCAGTAAAGGGCTTTTGTCATAATTACTCCACTGCAATCCAATGCCGGTTTCTTCATAGTGAGCAAAATAGCTACATCCGAATCCAAAAGCCACGTTTGAAAGCAAACTCTTTAAAAGCAAAGAGAGCATTCGGTTATTTTCGGAGCAAGATTTACCCCGAAATGCTTCATTGATTTTTAACTCTACGCTTACTGCAATCGCCTTTTCATGTCCTTTCAACTCTTCCTCCCAAATCACCATGAACGGGTACGGAAGGTACAGGATGAAGAAACAGATTCCCCCGGTGGCCGCGGCTATGTTGGCTTTTGAAAAGAAAGTGCTAATCAAGAAGCTTTTGATGATGGTTGTCGTCATGTACAGCAACAGAAAGACGAAGATTAAGGTGGGATCGGAACTTTCCAGTACATTTCCAAACTAGCAAGCAAGGTACAATTATTGCTACTGCAAATTGAGCCGAGAAAGTTCCCGATTGTAATATTCAAAACAAATGTAGAGCGAACATACCTTGAGTATGAGTGTAAGAAATATGACGGTAGTCATCATGATCGTAAACGAAGAAATGAACCATCCCAACCAGTGCACTCCGTTCCCTAATCCCATAACTTTCATCACTTCTTTAAGCCGCCTCTCTTTCTCGTGGACTATAGATTTGATAATCATCGCCGATGTGTAAACCCAGGCGAGCACCATGAACATTGGAAAGGTACGCGATATGGCTAGAATGAACCTGGAACAACAATGGTGAATTAATCAAAGGGTGTCGAATTAAGAAATTAATTCCGAAATTTTCTTTGATAGAAATAACGCACACGTCGTGAATGTGGCATGGATATGGAAATTGTTGGATCCAAATTCCTGGAAGGCTATTAAAACCGGTTTGTGTGGCAATTATGGCCCTTTCAACCATGTCTTGAATATAGACAAACCCATAGGCAACATATTTGAGATCTGTGAAAAAATTGCTTCGTGAGCCTGGGGTAGGAATTCTGTACAATGAAATAGAAATAATAATTAGCAACGAGCCGCACCAAAAAGCAAGATGATTTGTGATTACTTAGATCCATTTCAAGTGCGATTGCACGCCGTTTGTACTTGCCTGTCTTGCATCCACTTGGTACTATCTACTTTGTCTGCATCCATTCGGATTTTGTACTTAACATGAGGTGGAAGCACATCAGAATTATTCCCGTCGCTAGTATTAAAATTGAGATTTTCAAAGACGATGACAGCCCAAAGGCGATCAATGGTGATCAATTTGATTCCTTTGGCAACTGCTTCGTCTTCGCTTTTCACCGCTTCAATTTTGTTCATATCGAAACACTAAAGAATGAGAAATAAAGAAATTTGCACAAAAATTTCACGATTAATAATTCAACATTTGGAATATTATGCACTACCTTTAGGAAAGTTTGTAAAAACTTTGCAATGCGGTCGAATAGGTCGAGCGTATCTAACAACTGCTTTGTTGTTTCTTTAGTGAAAACTGTGTGAAGCTTTTTTATCAATGCATCATTTTCAAGATTGCTATCCTCATCCGTTCGTCCCATCGCGCCCAAAAAAACTTTCCAAAACTGCCTCAAAATTGCATTTTCACGAATTTTTTCCGGGTCTGTACTATGCTGCACCAATGCGAAAGAAGTGAAGCAAAAACAATGTTGTTATAGTAAACTAAGTAACAAAGATAAATTTATATCGCACAAACACAATAAATTCTAACCTGCCAAAACTCAATAGCCGAAGCAGTTTGTAAGAAACGAGTCCGCAGTCCAGGAGAAAGATTCTCCAACCACACATCCGTTAAAGTCAAAACATCGTTTATCACTTCAAAACCTTGTTTTACCTTAAAAGATATACATAATAATAATACAGCTCACATCGCTTTTAACTCAAATAAAAAAAACAATTCAATTACTTTTTCCATTATTTTTGCCGCAGCAGGTGTATCCGGAGTATAAAGGATTTTCCCCCTAACAAAGGGCTTTATTTGCCTCCAGATGATTTTGGTGAATTCATCATTTTGGAAGGACAGAAACATTTCTTGACAGGCTGGGCAGGATAACAAAATTAATTAGACATCAATTACATCAAAACCTTAAATATATATATGCGAAGAGATCGAAAACAAAGGTTAGCTTAAATCTTGGGCCTTTATAAAAAATTGTGTTAGTAAACTTGCCTTCAGACGTTTGATTATCAGGATCAATAATTTTCTTCTTCTTCACCACCCGAAAGTGGAATTTGCGCCCCATTTCGTCCAATTTGGCCAATCCACTTTTTGTAGTTTGGGACTGATTAAAAAATACTATAGGACGGCCACAGAGGACGTTGTTCATAAATTCTCCCGGATAAGCCTGCATTTTGGCCAACTCTCCAAGTATGGTCGAATTAGCTGAATTGAACATGTAATTCACATCCCTAGATTCCTTAATCTTATTGGAAAGCAAAGATGAAACAATAAAAGCAATGAAAACCAGCACAAATTTACTTTAATAAAGTTTGCAGTTAACAGACCTCATTGGTTAAGTTCGTTAGCAGGCCAAATAGATGTAACCACGCATCCTCATTTAACGAGTGGCCGATATTGGCCTTCATTATTCCTGAAAACTATTTAAAATAAAATTTAAAAAAACACGTAATTGAGACAAATATCCAAAAAAATCATGTATTTTATCATTACTTTAATATTGAAATATTACATATTAAAATACTATGTTTTTGATTTTTGATTACAAATATAAAAAAAGGTTTAAAGCAATCTTAAATCATATTTTTACAGCATGAAATGAATAATTCAAATTTGTGCATTTTTGTCCACTGAAAAAAAAATAAAAATAGTAACCACACACCTCTTTGGTAAAAACTTGTGCAGACATCCCCTTCATCACGTCAAAAAGGAGAGATGCTCGTTGCGATGTTGACAAATCGCACAGATGTATCCTGATTTGATCGAGTTCTGGCAAGCTTCGAGACGTCACAATTGAATAAAACAAATTCTCATCACAGAAGACAGTTTTCATTGAGAAAGTAACGTGTGAAAAGAAAACCTGTAAATAAATAAACGCAAAATGTTTGTAAAAATATTAGACAATTTCAAGGGCGCTTTTTTTTGTTTATTGATAACTTTGTAAAATCTGTCCATCAGTGATATAATAAGATCAAGTTAAGAAACTAGTTTAGCGTCCAATGCATTTCAATAATAGCACCAATAAAGAGCATTAAATTAGTAAAGGAAGATCCACTTACCTCTACTAAGGGTAACATAGAAATGTCTGTGGACTTGAATACTTCGTTAGTATCAAAATTGAAAGTTAAATTATGCGCTTTAAATACATCGTTTGGAGATTCTGTTAGCAGACTCGCGAGATTCACGTCATCTGAAATACAAAATTTGAAGACATTCATCCAGTCTCAAGATTACCATGGAAAACGTAACTAAATTAAACCATAATAGTTTTTTAAAATTTACAATAATAAGGATAATATCAGGATATTGGATAAAAATCCTCGCATATTAAAGACTGCCCAGAATAATGTTAAGATAAGGGTGCATAAAAGCACAAAAAATCATCACTTTTTGTCTGCACAAACACAAGATACAAATTTTCCTTTGACAAAAATCCAAGATATTTTTAGTATTGTATGCAATTTTTTAAGATAGAAAAGGCTGAATGGCAACTGGAGGTTAGCATAATTCTAACTAAGTGGAATTCATTTTTTAACTGCATGCTATCTTGGTAATGATGATATCATTTTTTTTCAACCTACCAATGACCTTTCAATATTAAAGAAACTAGTAATTTGTAAGCAGTTAGTTTGCATCAATAATAATATCAAAAAGAGTTCATTTTATTCATATTAATCACATGAACAACATGTGTATGTGAGCATTATACTTATGGACATGAAACTATTTTTATAGTCAACACAGACAGTCATTTTTGCTCAGCAAAAAATTTAGAAGACTGAAGTTAATGATATGGATGATAAAGCATATAATTGCAATTACATGAAAAGTCTTCAAATAAAGAAACATAAGAATTGGGACGTTTTTGAACAAATTTCTGCACAGTAGGATAACTAAAAAACGTGCTTGTTTTTGTGTTGTGATAGAAAATTCATCGCTAGGCTTACCTTTGATATTAGAAATATTTGATGACGCTTTGCTATAAAACTCTTCGATAATGGAGAAATCTTTTTGTGCTAATTGAAAACTTTTTATTTCCTTCTTTTTTAAATTACTTTTTAAAATAGATTCCAATTCTGATATTACGCCAAAAAAACTAGAAAAAAACGAGATTACATTTAGAATAACACAAATGCTAATTCTTTTAACTTTTTAAAATAATACTAAATGTACTAACTTTGTTGAGTTGAATTTGAAGTTACTCTTTACTTTTAGTGTTGAATGGCATGGATTGGTGAAAGTGCAATAAAATGTTTGCAAAAATGGCACCATACCTACAGATGGAAGAGCTTTCTCGTCAAAATGGCCTAGAATAAGTCAAAACAAACACAAATATTTCTCAGTTAATGCATATTGACGAGCAAGGCAATTTCTACAAAATTTAAGGAGAAAAAGAACCTAAAAAATCCACTTACACTCTTTTATCAATGATTTCAGGCCTCTTGACCTAACCCACATTAATATTAAAAATAATAAAAGTGGCCATATTATTTCGATCAATAGCCTTAGCTGAAAGAAAAAGGATAATTGAAGAATTTACACAGTAAACTAGTCTTAATTTATTAAAAACATTTGGGTGAAACTGTAAAAGATTTCCCATATAGTTAAAAGTAATTTTGCAAGCAAATATTTTAACAAACACCAATCCACAATAAACAAACAAAAAATTTTAATTAAACATCATCAAACCCCACGTAGTAATTGCTTGCTTAATAAACTACTGTATAACCATATTTAACAAATACACGGTCGTATTTTCCCTCTTTTTGGTTGCTATACCTTTTGCCTTTTCCGTATAACAAAGTTCTTCCATATCAGCAACCTAACCTGGGCCCAAAATCCCATGATATCCTCCTGAAACAAAAGAAAAATACGTTAACATTAAGACAGATGTGCTAATTGTTTAAATAAATGTCATCCTGTAGTAAACATGGAAATGATGCAAAACAAATATATCACTATCATAAAATTGCCAAGATAACTCATTTTACAAAATCACGCCATTGTAAAAGCAATTCAGTATCGAATAAGGTAAGACATACGAGAATAATAACGTATTTGAAACATATGAATCAGGATAGGCTCTTATGGACGTCTCTTTTTATCGTCCAATGTGCTCGTATCATATTTTCAAATTAAACTTTTTGTTGATGTCATAATGTAATAAGCCAGGATTGTTTGCCAAGTTAAAAGTGCGCACTCATGTCATTGATTTTTTTCTTCTGCAAATAATGACGCTTATAAGATTAAGAATGCCAATCCTTGATTTGACTCTTCAGAATTATTCAAAAATGAAGGGTTGAGATTTTTTTTAAAAAAAAGTCTAAGCACTCAACCTCTCACCTTGCACATGACAGCCTGATAATCCGATAAGTACAAATTTACAAATACGCGAGAATATTAAGATTTAGAACTTTAAACATTCCCACTTACTGGGCCATTCGGTACATATTGCGGATGGATGTATTAATAATGCACAAATCAAAAAGCATTAAAAACTAGCTTAAGCCTTAAAAGGCAACAATATGCCAGTGAAGCGAAAAAAAATGACGTGACAAAACAAAATATCCTTTCTGCATCAACAGCCACAGGTTTGTTGAACACCTGGAAACAATAATAAATACACTCTGTTTGGATTAGCAACATTTTGGATTATGACTTTTCGAATTAGCAGGATAGTAACTCATATATTTTGACATATCTGACAAAGCATAAAGGGAAGAATAAAATCCCAACTGATAATAAACTACAGTTTCTCCAAGGTTTTATCCAAACAAATTATAGTTCGGATGAAACTTTGCCAAACTCTTTCCAGAAATTTTTCCAAAATATTGATCACACTGCCAGATGCCCAGTAATCGTTCTTCTAAAATAAATTAATCATGTGATGATGGAGTTGACAGTGTGATTAATTGCCATTAATGTGGATGAGCAGGGGAAAACAGTTCAATATCGACCGAGTCTCCCAGAATGCAGTTCAGACATTTAAAACATTTTTTTAAGGTTTGAAATTACTGAATAGCACAATAACTCAAATTTAAGCATGGCAAATCATTTCATGTCTTTTTTATATGACTGGCATGAATTTAAAGAACATAAACATGTCGGCATACAACAACCAGAGAAGCAACACTTGCCAAAACATGTAAATTCAAGAAATATTTACAGTCGTAGTTTATCTGATACTACTTAAAAAATAATGCAACTACGTATTCCTACGAATACTCACATGCACTTCCTTATTTAAAAACGTATTAACCTACATAAATTACACGTAATAAAAAGAAGTATATATTCATGGCCGGTGGAAGTTTTATCGACTTGTATTTGCTTACAGTGCAAGTGCACTTATTTATTGATCAATACAGACTCCATAAACCCAGAGAGCATGGCATAACGACACCATAATGGTATTCAGGTCATCCATTATCGTCTACATTTTTGACACACCAAGACGATTTTTTTTTACTTTCACTTGAATTTTTTTTTTAAATATTAAGACTAGTAAGCGACAACATATACTAGCTTACATTCGCGTTAAAATATGGAATAGCAGGCTGTAGAAAAGATGATGCTTTGGAAGATTGACTTGTATACTTAATTGCTAATGATTTTTTCTGACATGGAAGGTCACAAGAACATTTAACTATCCAGGAATTCTGGTTCCCAAATAGGTTGCCACCAACCAGAACATTTTTTGTCAAGCTATAGCCTTGATAAGAAATCATGCCAAAGGCAATATACCAAGACTCACAAAATGTGAGTCTACTACCAGTTCAATTTTCAAATTGGCCTAAATTGATGGATGAATTAGTGGTAATTTCATCCGTGAATTTTAGTAAAATAAAGAATGACAGAGTTTCCAAATAAATTCAGTTGATCGATATATCCTTACAGAAAAAATAAATAAGTAGGTATGTAGCAATAAACTAGGAAACTTTTGGATTTCAAACCAGTAGTCACCTGAAGAACTTCCCACATTTCGTCATCTACTCACTAGCAACTGTTAATTTTTAATGCAAATACGGATACCAGTTAGGGTATTAAACTGGCAAGTGGTAATAGTCTTTTAATGATAATTTCCTTCCCTAATCTCTTGCCAATTTATAATTTAAATGCTTATCCTATTATCACTACATGTAGGTTACTGCTACTTACTAAGATTTTTTTTTGTTTCAAAAGTTTTCCAAAACATCACCCCAATGGCCTTCTTTCTACTAAGTCTACATGCATGTTATACTTTTATCTTATACCGAGGAAGAACAGGTTTGCTACCATGAATATCTTGATAGTGGCATCCCTGATAAGTACCACAAACATTCCAGGTGGATGTCATGCTAGTCACATTTTTATTTTCGGTAGGCAATGAGCCAATGGCAGTATTCTCCCATCTAAATTCTCACAATAAAACATAATAAAACCAAACTTCCTACAGCCAAAATTTCGTCACCCTGGTGAAATAAACGCAGTGCATCATGAATGTATTGGGAAACTATTTGTAGCCTAAAAACAGCTTCGTAAATCTGCTTGAAAGAATCTTGTCCTACACATTTTCGTGAAATAAACAAGCCTGTTTTGAGCAGATTCTACCATGCAGTCCAGCATAGGCTCCAAAACTTAAAAGAGTACAAGTAAACAAGCCTGTTGTTTTTTGCCATAGTCACCAATTTTTGTCCATGAGCCAAAGTATAAATTAGTCCTATTATCTTTTTTTTATTGAAGATTGCATATATATAATTTCCCCTTCTACCGGTTGTCCTTGGTATTCCAAGATTTGCTATCTTGGGCCTATTTTCGAACATAATTCGAGTTTTGTCATAACATTTTTGAACGCCACATAATTTCAGAATCGTATAAATTCCAACCTTCAACGCGAGTCATAAATAAAATAGCGTGCCATAAATATGTATCATTATTATATAGAGCACTATTTTCAATTTCTAAGCCAAAAAAAATAACGAAAGAACAGCACCCAGTGCAACGTTTTCGGAGAATCGAATTGAAGTGAAATGCGTTCATTTACCTTGCAACAGATGGATTAATCAGCGAACCAAAATGATTTCATACAATCATCAACTGCGAACGAAGATAATTTCATAGCGTCTGCGTTGAAATCCACGAGGAAACGAATAAAACAACAGGATGAAATTAATATGACATTCGCACGTAAAAAACAGCTGACACATTCTCGGAAAGATCGAAATGCGCTTTCGACTTCTGCATGTTTTAAACAACGGCGCTTCACCCAAAGGAATTTACATTCTACATCATACCTAAAAACAGAAAAGACATTTAAGGGGGATCACAACCCTATCACTTTCAATGGGTGAAATTTTCAAACCTACTTTCAGCCAAACAAAAAGAGATTA
>JAQGBW010001223.1:0-28177 GCA_034698625.1 Julus scanicus
TGGGTTGCACTGATTGCAGAAAATGTATGTGCATATTTCAGATGAAAATTCTAGTATTCTGAAATATCTTGTATGTGCATTTTGATGCAATCATTAAATTATTAATACTAATTCCAGCAAATTCCAGAAATTCATGAGAGATTCATGGTTATTTTTTTATACTTTCTCCATTTTGTCTATATATAACTACTCTCATGGGTTGCACTGATTGCAGAAAATGTATGTGCATATTTCAGATGAAAATTCTAGTATTCTGAAATATCTTGTATGTGTAATTTGATGTAATCATTAAATTATTAATAATTCCAGCAATTTCCAGCAAATTCCAGCAATTCATGAGAGATTCATGGTTATTTCTTATACTTTCTCCATTTTGTCTATATAACTACTCTTATGGGTTGCACTGATTGCAGAAAATGTATGTGCATATTTCAGATGAAAATTCAAGTATTCTGAAATATCTTGTATGAATAATTTGATGCAATCATTAAATTATTAATACTAATTAATTAATGGAAATGTGAAACTAACGGCATATTAAAAAATCAAACGTTTACGGTACAGTTATGAAAAAAAATTGTATTAGTTGCTCGCATGACTATGAAATATTTACAAACAAATCTGAAAATCTAAATTTTGCAGATTTTTTAAATTTTGTGAGCAGAATGCATACAGTTTTTGCTTACTTGTTATATTCAGTCGCAGCTGCATTATTATTTCCAATCATAAACTTTTCTTTGGAAATAGATTTTGTCAACAATATTTCCGGTAACAAAAACTGGGCGTTATTTTTTTAAAATGTGCCATCATATAGGCCGTTTTTTACTACATTTCTTGAAATTCAGAACTACGTATATGTTCCCATATAGTTGTGACTCATACGAAAATCATCTGAAATAGAAAAGAGTTTAGGCTTGTTTGCATCAGGACTATTGGCTAAGTGCTAAAAAGCGTAGAAGGATTTGCACAGATTTAATTTTTTCTTCTTTTTTTTTGTGTGAGAAATGCATGTAGTTTCCGAGCGCATTTCTTAAGAGCTCTTTACTCCCTTCCACAAGTGCGCTTTTTATTTATTTTTCACAGGAATAGAAATGACATCCAAACTCTTGAAACGCAATTTCCATTAAAATTTAATTTCTAAAAGAAAGTCAACAAGAGCCACGCACATGCACTACATTCAATTGATGGATGATGGAAAGCATAGGCAGAGGTGTTTACATTTCCTCACATTTCTCCTTCTTTGGAAATTTCTCAGGCTTCAATAAGTTTTTTTCCTTCTCTTTTCAAATTCAATTCCAGTTAGGTGCAACTTCTTCTTGTGGGGATATTCCCCTATTATATTCGTCCAATCTTTTTCCTCCTCAACGATCTCACTTTCTTGGTATAATACCGAAAGCACCGGTGTATTATTTACCGCGTAATATATGTGTGTATAAGATTTCCGTTTTTTCCCCATTTATTTTTCTCATATAGAAGAGCTTTTCTTTTTTTTCTTTTTTTTTTTACCCTCACGTCTTCTGGTCATTTTTATGCACCCTCTTCTTACTCTCCAATATACCCTCTGAAGATCTTTTCTCCGAGCTTTTTTCCTCTTCGTTTCCAATTCCAGATCCCATAAGGTTTAGTGATCAATTTCGGATTGAAGCGAATTAATTTGGAAAGGGAAGCTGGAAGGGAGGAAAAATCCCCTAAATTTGGATAAAACTGGGAGTAAATACGAGGCAAGGAGGTGGCAGGACGCGTTAGCCCCACTTGAAAAAGCGCGTGCATCATGTCAACTTGGATCGATGAAAAGAGGGAAATCAAAACGTGTATTTGCTCGTAATTCAGGGGAATTGCAAAAGTAAGTTTCACTGCCAAGGTTTGTCTCCTTAAGGTATGATGGAAAAATTTAAGGGCCAAAAAAAAAGCATTTTTACGGGGACTTAATGCATCGCTTGAGAAAATCTGTCAGTCCATTTGAAAAAGTAGAAGGAAAGCACGCTTCCTTTCATACTTATTTCAATAATGGCACCAGGACATTGCTTTTTATTTGTTAGCTGTGATATATACGGTTTTGATGTCCTAAATTTTCACCCGTTTTTACATCCAATTTTGCGAGTGTTTGACTGAGTATCAATCTTAATTTCATTGCCTGTCGCTTGAACAACGCATCAAAAACTAACACGACACACATTATCAAAATGTAAAAAAATCGCGTTGAGCTAAATTTCATTTCTAGTAATTTGTTAGTAATTATCATTTATACAACTATGAGAAGAAAGCAGAAATGCTTACATGCAACATGCTTAATGAGTACTTTTAAAGACAAATTTGCACTTTGAGGCCACTTTTGTTGTGCTATTTCGTTATTACAGTACTGCAATTGAGTTTTTTTCTCCCTTTTCTCTTAGTCCTGATGTCTATTAGGTCTCGTATTATTGCCTTATTAAGCCGCTTGCCTTTATTCCATTAATACACATTTTCCCTCTTCGTCGGCTCCTAATTTCATTTGGAAACAAATTGTCGAAAGTCGGAACGAAAATGGCCCAATCCATCAACTTTCGATCAAGTCCCATCGTTCCAATATTATAACTTCATCTCTTCAATTTCGACTTTTATTGGGCATCCATTTAGGGAAGGCTTTCTAATAATGATGCCTGCAACGCGTTCCATAAGGGAGTTGTAACAGTATGACTAAGCTACGTGGCGTTATTATTGGCCTAACTTAATTTTGTCGAATTCATTTTCGCCAAAGTATTTGAACTTTCAGTGCCTCAACATTTCTTGACTAAGTGTCTGTGGCATGGTTTCTCTTCAATGTTTTTTGGCTTTTAAGTCTAATTTTGCACTTTGCTAAATTAACATTCTGACGATGTTTACGTAGTCGGCCTACAATATTTAGTTTAAAGTAAGCCTTACTTTAAAATAAAATGACAACAAATAATTGTCAAGCATAGATTTATGGTGCATCAAAAAGGTTAAGGTGCTGTCAAGAATGTGCAAATCCTTGATTGCGTGTTTCATTATGTTAAATTTCGATAGTTAAAAAAAATGTTGAAGGAAATTCAAATCCAGTAGAAGCTTAGTTTACGAACACCACATGTTGTTTCGCTTTACGAACGATGATTCAGTTCACGAACGCATTTTTCTGGACCACCAATTAAAAGTCCGAGTTTCTACAATTGTTTTACTAGTTCCAGCAGAACATTTTTGTTATGGATAAGTTTTACTAATTATGCAAGAAACATTAAAAATGTGTTATAATTTTCAAGGATTTAAATTAAAATCGGTATTAGTTTCAAGGATATAGCCTACATTGAAAATATGGCAAAAGTTCGTCTCTTGTTTCAGACGGAGTATTAGTTCCTAAATCAAGGTTCCACTGTACTAAAATTTCAATGTTAGAATTTCTAAAATCATTCCTAATAATTCCAGAGACAAGTAATTCTCACGACACATTGTTGGAAATATTGAAATAGACTGGTTGGGACCACTTGATGTTGGAACTTATTGATTTGGAAAATCATTCCTGTTATAATCACGATTATGCAGTAGTTGTATATTATTGTTTCCAGAGTAAAGTTATCGAAAGTTTTTTTTTTTTTAAAATGAAGAGGATATTGACATCGATATCATCGCTGGTGGTAACTAGGAATACTTTAACAGTCATTTCGTGCAAATTGCAAGTATGCACTTTCGGATTTGTACCTAATTTAGCACTTGGCATACATTTAGAATGAAAATCAATTTGTTTTTTACTTAAATTTCATAGTCGGATACGTGACTGTGAACTCGTTAAAATTCAACGCCGATTAGACAGCCTTATAGTTGTCGATTAAATTTAACCGTTGATGGTGTACTAGGAGCTATAGGTCATTGAGCTGGAATGGCACTAGTCCGAATAATCGTCCCGATGTCGCAAAGGTGTCCTGTTCCTTTATCAAGCGTCCCGTGATCGCAGTGCAGATGGTTTTTCCCCTCGGTTCCCGTTCAGTTCCCCCATCGTGCCTCGTCATCCGGAATAATTAACCCCTACAGTTTCGCGTTTCATTCGAAACAATGGCACAATTACGCGGAGAATGCGGCTAATACGGGGCGTGAATGATCGGGAATTAGCATATTCGTTTATCATTCTCATCCGTCAGCACAACAGATTGAACCGAATTCCGTCTCTCTCCGCGGGTGTGCACTTTGCGACTAGGCCTATTTGGCTGAAATAATAATGATATTAAAGTTAAATAACCCACACCCATTCCATTAAAGAAGTGGAAAATAAATATGGCGTGTTTGCGTTCAAACGCGCGCGCTGCTTCCATTATTGAAATTAAGGGGACTCGCGGATTGGTTCCAACGGAAATCGAATGCGATTGCGCTGCGTTTGGAACGAGGTTTTGGAACGTAGATTCCACCGGTTAGTTCGGTGAATCGTGTATCTATTGTCGTTGATGGTACGCGCCAATGCACTAAGCACCCTGGGTCCTAAACCCCGAGCTTATCAATGTTGGGCAACCACGCTTTGCAATTAAGCAAGCATGGTTTGCTCGACTACAAGGTGCAATGCAATGGCTGATACAATGTGTATATATAATGGTTTATGGTGGACATTTTTACAACGGTGTCTTGGTTATCATTTTTGGCGTGGAAAAACATATATGTGCATGTATGACCCATGTCAACGTTGTCAACCCTGGCGAGGTCTGTAAAAACATTTGAAACGTCTGATTTCATAACTTGAACCAGGTAGAAAAATAATTTCCATTTTCTTTGACCTTTTCTATACATGTCTATACAAGTGCAAGTATGGCCCCAATATGGTCATATGCCTTTGCACACGTGTAGTATGTATATATTGCTATTTGGTACTTGTAAGCATATCTGTTCATACATGTATGTAGTACTTGCATAGTCTATATTGCTATGCAAAGACATATTCGAACATACGGCAATACATCACAGTATACATTGTATACAGTAATGCCTTAAAGAGGATTAAAACCCTATCCCTTTCAATGGGTAAAATTTACAAACACATTCACAGCTAAACAAAAAGAGATGAAATAAAAATAAAAATTGTTTAAAATAGCTTGATAAATCAGCAAGGGCATTCGATTGTTGGTTTTTCACTTTAATATAGTAGATTTTTTAAATTAAATTATTATTTGAATTTTTCCACTCACAACTTGCCTATCTCATGCTGCCACCTGCTGGCAGCGTGTGCAAATTAAAGGACATTTTTCAAACTTTTTTATTAATTTTAAAAAAATCTACAATTACAAAGTGAAAAACGACAATCGAATGCCCTTGCTGATTTATCAAGCTATTTTAAACAATTTTTATTTTTATTTAATCTCTTTTTGTTTGGCTGCGAGTGTGTTTGCAAATTTCCACCCATTGAAAGGGATAGGGTTGTAATTCCCCTTAATGGATGATACTGTGCCATGAATGGTGAGAATTCTACTATATGTAGACTACATCTGAGACTATATTTGACCCATCATTGGCTAAGTGTGTTGTCCATATTTGGCTTTGTATGGCCCAAGCATGCCCATATATAGATTATCCCCATAATAAAATATATAAATATGATGTTGACATTTTCCTGAGAACTTTCTAGTCATAGAAACGTGAATTTCTTTAAATGAAAAATTGTCTAATTATCTGTAACTATCTCGGCGCTTGTAGTATTATTGCAAAGGTATTGTTCAAGTTTTCCTGATTAAGATCCGCCTATGGAAGTGATAATCATACATTTATGTTAATATCATGGTGTGTTCAGATCTTTTAACGATTTTAATTTCTGCTACAGTAATCACGCAAATGATTTTCTTTACGCTTTCCAACTTTAATACATTTATCTGATAAATTTGATTTTAAGCGATTATTAATGTAACAGACAACAGCTGTTTGCATCGTCTTTATTTTAACATTTTCATTTAATCGATGCGCCATTAAATCGTTTGGAAATCAAAATGAACTTTCAGATTTAGAATACGAATATTAATTGCAGAGATTCGGTGTTATCTATCAAGTTATACATATGTTTATGTATGTACTGTTAATGATGGGATGGATAGCATGAAATATTTTGGGAAACACTGTTGTAACATATGACTGTCCAATTCGCAATTTGTATTTATGGAAACCCTTATATCAATCTCAGGTTTTACTTTCCTTTTACAAACATAGTTTTCTTTTATCCAAACCAATTGTATGGTCAACGTAATGACTTCAGGGTGCTCATTTCCGGTTCCGAATGTCCAAAAAAAGAAAAAGAAAAAAAAGTGTGCACGTGCCTTGATTCAGATTTGGCTATTGGTAAGCAATTAATTGTCAAATTGCAACTGGGACTAGAAATCCGTTCTGTATACACAGTAATTGCAGTGGCTCTTCTACCAGTCTTGTTGAGCTTGGTAAAATACAATAGGCTCGAATGAAGGAAGATAAAAAACAACAACGGAATGAAAGCGGATTCTCTCTTAAGGTTGACGTGCTTTTTTTGCCTTTTTCAATAATAAACTTGATCCTTGTTTGCGAGTGTGCCTTGTGTATTGAAAATTGGCATTGGGGAATCTTTATAAATACGAGCTGCTATTCTACACTTTTATCTCATTCACAGATGATGATCTTTTCTCCTCTCTTGCAATTCGTTTTTTCGTGCCATAAAAGAAGATTATCTATTTTTTTTTTGTTCGTCAAAAAGACAAGGAATTGGAACAATAATGGCTAGGTTATAGAGTATATGTATATTGTTTTATATACAGGGTTCTGTCTAAAAGAATGAATGTGAAATAATGGAAAAAGTTGACTATCAAATTGAGACGTCTCAAGTACAAGATAGCAAACAAGTGTTACCCACAAGAAATTACATCGAACTTTGCACATCAGTAAGGTTGTCCTTTGTTAACTAAGATTAAGGTGTAACATTGCAATTACCGAGTGTAGGGTTCATCACTTTGCTCGCATTTATTTCAATTTATGAGATTGTGCCAAGTTATAATATCCCTAGTGGGTCATTTTGCACAATTGAAACAGATTGCACATTCAATTTCACATGCTACCTTCAGACGTTTCTGCAAGACTGTTAATGCATGTCTCCACTCCAATTAAATGTGATTGAAAGCTTAATTTATTTACCTTTACATTCCTTGACATGGCAAATACACAGGCGTGAGTGTAATTCTTGATTTGTTCATCTGAATATTGAATGAAATTTCTTTTAATTCCACGATTGTTCCGTGTATTCGAGTAGACAGTAAGCTCCACTATTGGATAAGCTTTGAAAAATTCATGAAGTTTTTATGGATCTTGTCACTGTTTTATAAGAGTATCTCTGCCAAAGAACAACTTGTGGAGCTTTAAAAAAACTCATTCGTTTCTAGAAAGGCTTGACTCAGTGTTGATTTATAAAGTGACCCTATTCAAGGAAACAAAGTTAAAAGTTTGGAATACTTATTAGTCCGATGGCGTCCAAATAACGTCGTTTAACATTTGTTATGCAAGTCTCAGAACAGGGGACAAATGACCTCTTGCAGTTCATTCAAAGATGAATGAATAAAAATGGAACTAGCCATGCACATGGGTTTTCTCCCTTCGTAATTCTTGTAAATGCAAGTCCCTTTTTTAATAAACCTTTGCCAGAAAATCCAATCAAGCTTCGATTGAAGTCATATCAAGGGACAGGGAAAGCAACGAAGGGGAAGTGGATTCGGAAAATGGAAAAGTATGCAGTTAGTTGTATTCAACAGGGAGCATGTGGGTCTCAGAAAGACGCCAGCCTATCACGTTTGTGGTTTTTGCCATTGTGCTAGAGAAGAAAGTTACGATCACAAATGTGCAGGAGTCTTACTTAACAAAGGAAGCTGCACTCCTGAGACTCAACACTGGTGGAGAAAATGTTTTCTACGATTATTGACTTCCAATAGCCATTTGGCTTAGCGTCTGAAACTTAAGACTTCAGGTGGAATTTGGGCATGTAAGATGATAGTCATTATCGCGTTGCAGTAGTGTCATGATGCTAATGGAATAGTTAATGACAGTGTAAATGTTATTCTCGATGAAAAATTGAAATATTCCTTTCTCTGGTAAATTGATAAAAAATGACACCATGACCTATACAGCATGTTGAAAGTGGTATTGTGTATTTAAGTGGAAATTCCACTAAGACGACGGGACACTCAATTACTTTTAGATAATTTTCACAACTTATTTTAAAAAGTGTCAGTGCTAAAGTACTGTATTCTCATACTTAAATGCAAAACTGTACAATAATTTTGAATTATAAGCAGAATGTCATAATGTACTATTTCGCTATTCTATGAATTAAGTTAGCACATGATACCTCATAATTAATAACACATTTTGCATTTAGAGCTTCTAATTTTTTTGATAGTCCATACTTCTGAGATGAACTGCCATGTAGATGTACAAAATGCATCGATTGCAATATTAATTGCAATTTGTAATATGCACCTATTCTAGAAATGTTCCTGTCTATAAAATGTATAGAATTTATTGGGCGACAGTTTGTTTATACAAACGAATCCAGAAAATCATTAAACATTTTATTAAAAGGTGGCAGCACCGATCGTTGGGATTATTTCAAGTCAGTTGAGCAGCCTATTGATTTTTGTTTGAAGATTTAATACTGTATATAATATTCTGAAGACGTTAAGGCTCCTGTCAAAAAAAAAACTGTTAAATAAATATATAAATAGTGTATTACGATGTTATGAAGCGTTCATAACTGGCAGGGATCTTCAAAATCCCCATCAAAATCTTCGGTAAGGGAAAAAAAACTGGAAAAATAAAAACATCAGTAATGTATTGTGTTGTTCTTTAAATATGAGAATATGCAAATATGGAATATTTCTGGATGTAAATGTATATTTTTAAATATCAGAATAATGAAAATATTTGACAATTTTCAAATTATCGATGAAAATGTATATGTATCTGTAGAGACACTATAGATATGTAAACAATGATTGCTTATTTTAAGGGGCAGACTAATGGTTTCAATTTTGGTCCTACGTTATGATGACATGAAAGGAAGGAATTTCCCATTATGAAACGGCACCTAGTTTGACCACTGCGCATAACCCGAATAAAGCTCATTTGGCCCTAATTACCTCACCCCATTCTCCTTAAAGGATCCGTTTTGTAGTGAATTTGAAAGGTTATCACTCATACGTGATCATCCCATATTACTGCTGCTGATTGTTGTCTCTCTTTCTCCCTCCTGGCTTACTATTGGAAATAAAAGTGCAGAAAAGGGCCAGTGACCACTACCTCATCAGTCACTTCCCTTCTTTATTCATTCAAAACAACAAAGGAGATGAACCAGTGATTAATGAACTTTTTTGTAATATATTGGAAATGGAATTTGGCTTTTCAAAGGCGACAAAATAGAAGAGGGAGGAAGACTTGGGGTAGGGGCAATCAACTGGAATTTCTTATTATAAATTGGATTTCGACTTCCTTTCAGGGATCTCTTTCGGCTTTTGCTCGGACTAATACGACGGCCATTTAATTCCAGAATATAATCCTTTGCGATATATTTTATCTAAATCTGTAAGCTGATTTCCATTCCAGTTTGGAAAAAAAGTCATGGTGAGAGAGAGATAGTTGAGCTGGCTCAGGTGTCGCATCTGGGATATGAAATTTCATAATTAATCAGCTTTCGTATAATTTCTTTTGAATCACTATGTTAAGCCTCTGAACTGTGAAAATTCGTGTATAGATTTTCATTATTCTACCCTGAAGATCTTCTGTTATCAATTATGCTTATTGGCATGGTAATAAGAAATGTAATAAAATTCCGGTTTTATGAAAAGGAACCAATCTTTGATTATAAAAGTTTTTTATAAGATGTTCAATTCCATGCCATTCGTTTTTACAAACTTTAAACTACTGGTATGAATAAAATGTACAATGAATTTTTATTTCACGAAATTGCTTTGCAAATCATATTTTGAAATTTGAGTTCCTAAGCGAGGATGATGGTAGATACGATTTTTTTTATAATATTCATTATTGTCTAATTTTCAGGTGCAAGAGTTTCCAGAATCTGAAACGAGGCGAAATTTGTAAAATTCCTGGATCCACAGTGTCACCCAGTGCACCTGGCACACCTACACCAATCCGTCTTCCTCATTTGCAGGGCAGCACCTTTCAAGAAGTTCTGTATTACATTTACACAGGAAAGGTATTATTTTTATTAGATAGAGAAAATAAGAGATTCTTCAGACGAGCTGTTCTGTCTCGTCTCGTTTTGCTCTTTCTGTATGTGATTACTTCTATTGTTTTCTTTGAAAATAGATAATCCTTCAAGACAGTGCTGTATTTGAAGTGCTTTCGATTACACAAGAGCTCGGTATCGACGAACTAAGGCTTAGTTGTGAAGAACACATCAGTAATACACTCTCTATTCACAACGCATGTACATTCCTTGCTGCTGCCATTGAATTACAGGAACGGACATCGGGTTAGCTTTTTGATTATTTATGTTTATGAAATGAGAAAAAGTTTGATTAAGGTGAATAAATGGGCGCCATTTGTTTTAAGAAAATGCTACTACTGCATTATGAAATTACCTTTTTAGCTGATATTCATGCACATAGTGTGTATGCAGTAATTTTAAACTCATTTTAAACATTTTGTTTTACTAATTATTGGTAAGAACAATTTTTAATTGAAATGTAATGTGCCCTTGTGCAGATTCATAACCTTAGTGGTATTTTTCCTTCTCATAAAACAACCATCAAATTGTATTAATAATCTGAATATTCCAACTAATGTTTTTATTCAAAATTGCAAACTTGCCCCAACCTTCCTACATTATTTAAGACATTGTACAACATGCAATTTAAAGAATTTAGAAAAATCCAAAATGAACTTCAGCATATAGAATATCGCCCCTCAACGTTGAGTGCATAATAATGTATTTTCAGAAAATAAACCTTGGTATACAGATTATGCGTAACAAGAAATTCCAATGTTGTTTATAAGTTTGATTTGACTTATACATTTTTCTGTACTATCATTGTTTTAGTTTTTTAAAATTGGTTATTGAAAATTTTCGATATGTAGATAAGGCCTCCTTAATTATTACCAACACACCTCATTAACCTTGATCCAAAATGCAGCAACAATAGTATATTTTAATTTACATGTACTATAACTAATTTTAATTTTTCAAGGTGCCAAAGGTGCTCGGTCCTTTGTGGATAGATGTATCACGTATATTGGGGAAAATGGTGCTGAATGTGTGAAAACCTCTGCATTTCTTAACCTGCCAAAAGAAGCTCTTATTCGCCTTGTCTCATCAGATTTTGTAAGTATAGTGAAGAAAGTAGGTGGTATATTAAAGCATATTTCAAGATAACTTAATATCTTTTTGCATCATACAAATCTAGATTAAATTAGAAAGTAATTCCCTCCGACTTGGTGTTTCTAAAATTAGAGACGACGCCTCAAATTACAGAATTTTGGGCGTGAAATATACGCATCTAATACAGTTACATTCGGGTAACAAACGATTTTTGCTTTTTAGCTCTCTGTTGAAGAAGAAGATGTTTGGCGTGCTGTTTTAAGTTGGGCCAAGCATCAAGCAGGAGTGACTCAACCGACGATACATTGGACAGAAGAGGAGAGGGCTCACGTGTGCCAGGTTAATTTCTTTGCACATTTTTTACGACTATCTATATATTTGGAAACCAGAAATATAATTTTATTTTATACTTCCTGCAGCATTTAAGTGGTGTGATCAATCATGTGCGCCTGCTCCTCATCGATAGCCAGGTTTTTGCCGAGGAGGTTGAGCCAACGGGTGCCGTACCAATGGAACTTTCTTTGGAGCGCTATCGTTTTGCCGCATTGCCTAGGAAATTCAATCAAGTGGAGGATAAACGAATGCAGCCACGAATGTCCCAAAAACTGTTTCAAGGGAGCGAAATCCTTCTTCAAGATAAACTGCATTACCAGCGTATAGTTAATAATTGGTACGGGGACCCCAAGCAGATGTGGCGACTGATATTTCGGGCATCCACTCATGGCTATTCAGCAGAGGCTTTTCATCGGCACTGCGATGGAGTTAGCCCCACTATGGTTATAGTAATGGTTAGTGTTTTTGCATTCCCCAAATTTCATCATTACAATATTCTTATACCAAAGAAATTGCTGAATTTTGCTTCTTTGAACTTATGACTATTTGCATGTATGAACATTTGCAATTTTTGTTTTGCAGGGAACCCATGGTGAAATATGTGGTGGATACAGTGATGTGCCATGGGGAAAGCCCTCAGTCAAAGGCCGATATGTTGCTTCCGAGAAAGCATTTTTATTCACATTGGTGAATAATCAAGATGTGCCTCCCACCAAATTCGACGTGGTCAAGAAAATGTTTGCCATCGCACATCATTCTGAGTGAGTTTTGAAATTTTCTTTAATTTTATCACTAAAAACACTAGCTTTGCATGAATCAGCGTGTTATGGTGCATGTGACACCTGATGTTACGCTTCCATTGATGACTACACCCCAATTCATTTGTTATTCACAACCCCAATGCCCTTTTAGTTTTGGACCGATATTTGGCGCTGGTGCTGATTTGTGCATTGCCAGCAACTGCAACGCCAATTTGGAAAGCTACTCCAATCTTCCACATTCCTATGATGGAGATAGCGCTTGCAGCACCATTCTGATGGGTGATTACAACTTCACTGTACTCAATTATGAGGTGTTCACCACACATGGTAAACCTGGGGCACATGCTTCTACTCTTACCAAATAGGTTTTCGGAAAGCAGAACCATTGTTTCATACAATTTTTCTTTGGCATGGTTATTGAAATACATAAACAGAACATCACTGGCTTCCTTATCTGGCAGAGGTCTTATTTCATAGGTTTTACTTAGGTTTATCCTGGTAATTGTCTCGGTATTCTTGAATGCATCTAACACGAGATTTCTATATACGTGTTAATTGTTAGCATGTCCACATTTACTTTATGGTGGGTCATTTGGTTTTTAATTCTGTTTTCACACTTGGTTTTCTTGTTCTCTTTCCACATCAAAATCGTGTTTTTGTTTTAGTGATTTTATACAAGACTGATATTCTGGTTTTCTGATTTTCTTCATTTTACTTGCACGAATCTAATTGAGTACTTTATCAATCATTGACTCTATCTGGTGCCATACAAAATATGATGACTGCATGAAATTGCATGTGCAAGATTATCTCAGGTTCTTAACACGGTTTCTGGTAGATTTTGATTCTATTGCGTGTGTAATTTTGTTTGTTGTGCAATTTTTTTTTCTTAATGTGACTGTAGTTTGTTAATAATGTACTTTAATTTTGCGATATATTAAACGTGAATTGAATAGCGATACAAATACATGCACTTTTCTTAATTATTATGGTATTTCTGCATGGTTTTTAGTTGCAGTTTAAGGAGGAAATTAAATGCAAACTGCTGTCCTGAGTCTGGTTAATTTTTCTGTTATTCGATCACTATTCACATGGATGTGTTCAGTTGTCTTTGTCATTGTTTGACAAACACATCATTTAACAAAATGCAAATAATTGAGGTAGTGCTGGACTGTCGATAGAGTCTATAAGGTGTATATGCATATTTATCTCTTAATTTCACACTTCAATCCTCCATGTTTTTGAAGCGTTATCTAGCTATAAGCTAATTACAACAAATTGTCGCTAGCTTGTGATTATCAAACTCCTCGGCAATTGACTATAACATGATTTTGCAATATATGTCCAGATTATCGACGGGTTTTGTTTTTTCTGCTTTGTTTTGTAATAAGTTAGCGTTTGATACGTGGTTGCATATAAATTGCTATTAATTCCTTATAAGTGTGGTTTTCCACGTACAATTGCAATATTCCAAAGAAATTTTGTTTTTGGCTGATTTCTACTGAAATCTCAGTATAGCTTTGATTTAGGTTAAATTTGGAGAATGAAACTATATATGGATTTTTCTGAAAGTGGCACATATGGTTGACTAACGAGTTAAATTTCACTATGGTATCGCTATGGTTGAGAAATAAAAACTGTAAATAGCGTTGAAAATCTTTTAGGTAGAATTTTGCTTTTCTATTCGATGCAAAAAAAATATACTATATATACACGTTCTGTATAATAGTGCTGTACATATTAGAATGATGACCGAGCTAGATGAAGTAATAGAAACGCTATCTATCTGCCTGTAATTTGGGAAACATAGGCTCAATTCCCAGGTTGGCTACCATTACTGTATTTTTCGCCGTTTTCCAAAGTTGTTTTCAGGCAAATGTCATGATAGTTCCTCTAAAAATCGGTCGCGACCGTGCTCCTCCCATCACTTCAATAATAAATTACCACAAAAAAAATATATAAACAAATCCAAAAAACTGATTCTTATAGTATTATAGTGATGAAGGAATTGAAAACTTTTCTTTTCAGATGTGAGATCACAAGGGTCACACTGTAGTTATTCAACCGTTTTTGGTTTTCACAAACCTCTTTAAAGGTATTTTGAAAAAGAACACTTAATTCTCTCAATGAAGGGACTAAAAAAGGATGTCGTTTCACGGTAAGACATACTGTATTATTTTATTAACAATATTTAAACCAATAAATCAACTTAATTATTAAAAAAAAAGTTTATGCTAAAAAAAAATAAATAGAAGGATGGCAAGTGAAAATGTTTAGGACGTTCTTCTAGTTCTAAATATATGTGTGATGAGCCTTATCAGATGATATACACCCCCTCGATATTTGCTTTGGCATTTAATTGGTATTCAACACCAGCATGAGATTAGTGCATGCCCAATGCTCCATCAGTGTATGTCACTTGCCAAGCAACAAGCAAACATGATACCCAAAATCTGTAATGTAAATGGTGGGTTATGTGTTTTTAAATTCGGATTCGTTATTTAAGAAGTTTTATATTCATAAGTGGTGAACTCACTTCAACAAATGCCAAACCACATGCGATGCCTCCAATCAGCACTGCATTATCGTCCAGTTCTTCAATGGCTGCATTTATGCAACCCTAAGCAAATGAAAAGGTCTTTAGAACTACTTTAGAAACCCAAATATTGAAAAACTTTTCAACTTTTTGTGAATATGGAGAGAGTAATTATGAAATTAATGGCATGAATTGCTAAAGGGTGCTTTTGAGTCTTTTATGGAATTTTATATCTTATGTTTACAAAAATATATGGTTTCAGCAGAAATAATAAGTTCAAAATCTAAACATTACTTACTTCGGGAAAAACTGTATGATCATCATCGTAACAAGACTCCGGAATTGGTTTTCCGATTGCTGTCCAGTCTGAAGAATTAGTGGACCCGCAGCATTCCAGCTATTAAGAAGTGAATATTAATTGAAATGAGTTTGATTCTTAAGCAGCAGAAAATCCAAACTTTTGAAGCTGTAGGATGCCATATTTACTGCTTTTTGCATGTTGTCCCATTCGCTTTTGATTTCGGAGTCGTTGTAATATTTTGGCATAGTCGATACAAGGTTTGTTGTCACTTCCGTTTTTATGTCTGCTCGGTAAACAAAAGCAGCAATACCACCACCGAATTCGCATATGAAAATCAGACACAATAGGGCTGAAAACTGTTTAACATCGAATAGAAAGTTACTTTTAGCAGTGTATTGCAAATACAAAAATGTTGTTCATAAATTACTGTTAACTTACTGTGTATAACATGCATTTGCTCTGCTTCATGGCCCCGCAACAGCCAAAAAACGTAACGATGACAATAATGCATCCAATTACAATTAGTAGTATGGACACCTGGACCATGCCCGTGTTAATGAGGGCTATATAGGCTTCTTCATCGGCAGTTACCAAAGATCCAACAGCTATTACTACTATGCCTGTCATCTAGAATGTATGAAAACGAATTTTTAAATAAATTACAAAACAAAAGCACATGCAACTTGCAAATTAACTAAGACGCCAGTAATTAAAATGTTTATGAAGAAAGGGGTCATTTCAAAATGTGTAGAGACTGAAAGCATTTAATTGCGTAAAGTGCATTAAAAAAGTTTATGGAGCCTTCACTGAGTACATCAGTGTTGAGGCACGTTAATAGAACAGAAGGGACTTAAATGTCACGAGAACACAACATTTTAATATACGTGTAAAACTGCACCTATAAATCTACATATCAGTGTATGCTATATGGCTAAACCGCACGCACATTGGCGTAGCAGACTCGTTTATCTGTTCTTGGTGAAATTCTGAAAATCAGAAGATAGATAAGTTTTATGTTTTCAAATTTACCTGGTGTGCTATTCTATTTGAACAAGCACTTGATCGTTTGATCAAATATAGCCGTCATAGGAATATATTTGTTTTGCAGGGTGAATGCAACTCATTGTTTTTGTTTTTTTTGGAACCACCCTCTCGAGTGCATCAACCATTGCGTTAGCATGGCAACACGACCAGTGCAGTTTTATGCAAAGTCCATTGCTGCCATAAATTACAAATGAGGCAAGTGTGTTCCAGATTGTCTCATAAGTGGCCATGCCACATTGATTAAGAAAAACACGTCAGCGTTGCCTGGGATTCGAGTGATGGTGTAGTAAATCATTGTACTTAGTAAACGTATAGGTTGCATGGGACACCCTGTAGGAACACTGCATGCAGCAAGATTTTTAATTACATTTAACTATTCTAAACGACTTTCATACTTTAGATGAGTTTTCATTAAGTATGCTTTTCTAGCAAGTCCGGACCATTTACCATTAATAGAGAGATTAGTGCGGCACTATAGCATAATCCAATGTAATATTTCCATGCTGTAGTTCAGCAGTAATTATACACAACATATGGGACATTAATTTAAACCCCAGGGTGCAATTTTGTGTAATGAATTGCTTTGGATTTTAGGCCAGGGGTGACGCCAGGTTGGTTATACCTCTATGTTGACTTGCATTATTAAGAACTTAATTTGACAACTTCAGTAAATATTAACAAAACGTTTTTCATACTTACAAAAAATATGAAGTTAAAAATGAATAGCAAAATTTGTATTAGTTTGTTTCCGCAGTCCATGATGCCGGTTGGTATTTTCGATATTAAAAGTTATAAACAAGTTATTCTTAGTTACTGCCTTTGTAGGTTGCCTTAATTCTCTCCCGATGTTTCCGCAGGTTGTGTTTAGACGATGCCTAGGTTATATATCATTATATACATATATTTATCGGTATTAATGGTGGTGTTCACACAAGGCTCGTGATTAAAGACCCTTATCAGTTATTCTTGAAAGCCAAACAACGTGCACGTAGATCATCGAATCAGTCATATAGTTTATTTAAAATGGGTGGCATACGATGCACGTCACATTTTGGTAGTTTTAATAACATATTTTGAAATTAACACGAACAGACTTGAGTCATTGTTAAGTGACATATAATTGATTGTTGAAGAAAAACTATTTCCTATATATAATACCATAGTTGAAATGAGCAATTCGACTTTTGTTTAATCAGGTTGTTGTCAACCAGAATGTGTCGATTACGTGGATGTATCCGATTTTTTTCGTGATCTGGATTCAGGAACGATTAAATCCATTTATTAGTTACAGCGTAAATTTCGTTGCTGCTTGTATAGGCTTATAGGCCTTGTGATCCATGATTAAAAATCCAATCAACTGGATTAGATTAAGTTAATTATTATTTTTATTACCAATATCAAGTAATGCAACGACATTTTAATGGTTACTTAGACAAAAGGTAACAACGAATATAATATCGAGTAGTTGTTTTTTGTATATTGTTTTTGGATTTTAAATGTGTACAAATCAATAATTGAAAACAAATACGAAACAAAACTAGTTCCATTATATTTTTTCTTGTCATCAAAAGTCGTGTTACGATTCATAATAATTATGTTATAGTGGAAGAAGTTTAGAAGGAGTTTTAAGTTATCAGAAAATGTCAGCACAAATCGTAGGAAGAGCATGGATTTCATGAAGATTTGATAGATACTTAGCGAAAATACATGTAGTGATGTTTCTTAGGTTACTGTATAGTCCAGCCATAACTGAACAGTAGTTAATATGAATGGACCATGCTGATGTGTTACTTGAGCCGTACTAGCAATGAAAAAGTTATTAAGTGTGTCACACTATCAATAATGACTTAGACAGGAAATAAATGACAGTGTCATATCCTGATTGGATCATAATTACTACATACGCAGAAAAGCATGGGATATTAACGTAACGGGCCATTGAATTATGAATGGACATTATTATCGTTTGTGATGCACAGCATATTACGAATTCGTATATATTGCTAATGTCTGAGGGCTATTTAGCTACTTAAGATAATTGTTACAATTTGGGCATCCAATCAAGGATAATTAGGACATATCAATGGCAACCCTAGCCTGCACATTTCAGATTTAGAGCTTTTTGTTTTGTTAGATGATTTCTCAAAACTTTTCTTGGAAGTGATATGACGATCAATCTACGTTAGGTATATTGATAACCTCATGTCCTGGACATTGATGCGTGGCTAGAGACTTTGATCGTGATTACCTCATCAACGCGTATGGCATCATTTGTTTTCAAATGTCATCAAAGAACAAATATATAAAACAAATATCCTCCGCCCCACATGGAATTTGAGCTAACTCAATGACGTCAAGAAGGTTTTGCTTCATGTGTTTTGTTGACGAGCTCGGCCCTACATTTATATCTCATTCTGGTGTTTTTCCCAAATACTGAAATTCACTAATTTGAAATAGTATTGTTGTAATGAAATTATTAATGGTTTATGATATTATTGATGATGACAAAACATTCTCATCTGGGTATATCAGTTACTATAAATCTTTGTTACCTGATGGAGGGGTCTAATACATTATTCTTTCTTATTTTCTATTATGTTTATTCTTTTGATGGTGATTTTTTTTTGTCTAAAAAAATTCTAGATACTATTTTATTAATAGGCACTTTACCTTATTAAAAATGTGTATTACTTTAATGGAAAAGATTTAAATAGCCATGTCCGGGAAATGACGTACGTCAGGTTTTCCTGTGGCGTAATCGCAGTTTTTCGACATAATTCTTTTACTGTAAATTTTTGCTGAACTGAATTTAGTTTATCACAACAAGGAACCATTCCTTAAAGCATTGCAACTTTGTTGGAAATCACATTGACCTTATTCCAGTTTAGCACACCCTGGTGATGCATAAGAGTTTATTTAACTTGACTCTTATGCATTACCAGGGCGTAATAAACTGGAATAAGCTCAATGTGACTAAATAAACACCACGTGGTTTCGTCCCTCTGAACATGTTACGTGTAGATGGCTAAATCATTTATAGACAATTTGGCTGAGCAACATTAGTAAGAAAAATTCATTTGCACAATTAAAAAGACGTCCCTGAAATTCCTTTAAAAATGTACCCCTACCCCCTGTCTACATGGTTTACATTTTAGCCCAGACTCCTTCCCCTCACCATATATATACTCCATGTCATTATTTATAATTTAAGTTATTTTATACCTATCATTGCATCGTTATTTTGGACCTTATTTTTTAATTTTATTTATAATATCGTATTACTGTTTACGTATTACTATACGTATAGGTAAAATTTAATTCACAGAATAAGTCGATTTGGTAAGGGGAATGTGTAAACAAAATTATTTCTGTGATATTGATTCGTGCAATTGTTCAATTGCACGTTGTTTGTTTTCTCTTATGTGGGATCGTTCATTTGCTATTGTAAATGTTTCATGCAATCTCTTATCTATTAAACAAGTAAAAGGAGACGCAATTTACAAATACTAGCTATTCAAACATCATTTTATTGATAAATATACCCTTGCACATGTTTTCATACATCAATTGTCAATTTAATGAATTGTTATTTTATAGGAGATTCTTGTCCTGAATCTTTGTACAAACACACGCAATTGAGTGATCAATAGCATGATTCTGTGCCTGGTGCATTAAAATCAACAAGTTAGCATCCACTTTATGAAATAGTTAGCACTAACACCAACAATTTCACCAATAGAATGTAGTTATTATTTGTTCTTAATTAGCAATCACATCAATTCTCCTATATTTTACAATGACATTTTCAATTTTTAAATTACAAATGCAATGATTACAATATAAAATATATAGACAGTCGGCTTAGCCGAATCCCCCTTTGCAGAAATGCATATAACTTAAAACAACACCAACATCCCTTAATTCAGCCATTGTTTCCAATAAAAACACGACTTCGTTTTCTATCCGTGGTTAAAAATCAAGCTTGACAGTTGAGTTGTTTACTAACAGCAGCAACATGCTCCTTTTAAGAATGTTATTATGATGCCAACAACCTGAAATGCAAATGAAGACAAAATGTCACATTGGAAATTTCAATTTCAAATGGCAATATTTACAAAAAATTGGGCATGCATGCCATTTTCAAAAAATATATATATTTGATGAAATTGTTACCTGGAAGCCAGCAAAGACAACTCCGATACTAGCAAAGACCTTTGCATCATAATCGAGTTCATCATAAGCAGCATTGACGCAATTCTAAAGATAAAATATTGAACATGCATGTAAGCAAATTGATGAAATGAAGGAAATCAGGATAAATATTGCACATTTTTGAAAAATTCAAAATGGCATTCTCAACATTTGCTACTCACTTTCTGGTAAGCTTTATCCGGCGTACAAGGTGATGGTGAATCACTGCTGCAACATGAATCTGGAATTGAGCCGTGCCAATCGGCAACACCATTTGATGCTCCGCAACAATCCAACTGCAAAAAAAAATTGTTATCAGTATGTGTCCAATTAACTAATGTTTCCAATTATCAGTTTTCACCAAGATTTACCGTCTTTTGCATGCTATCCCATTGCTTTTTTTGTGTGTCGTCATTTATCCAATTAGTTTGGTTATTTATTGTTCCATCTAATGCCTTGACAATTGTAGTGTTAAGGTCGTCCCTGTATACAAAAGCCGTAATTCCAGTACCAGCTTCCAGCAACAAAACACAACACAGGAAGGCTGTGTACTAAACATGAGAGATAATGAGAAGTCTAAGTATCTTAATAAATTTAATATTTTGCATTTTACTTAATATCTTTGTTTTGTATTTTTATATGTAAGCATATTAATTTCAGTTACGCGTATTTGTAATACTTACCACAAAAATCAAAAAGCCACATTTTTCGCACATGTCAAAACATCCGAAAAATGTAGAAACGAGTACAATGCAACCGATGCAAATGAATAGGATTGCAAATCGCATTGGCTCATGGTCGATTAAGTCCACGTAATCGTTGATGTCTGCTAAAATAATTGATCCAACGACTATAAGCGCTAATCCCGTTAGCTGTTAATAAAAGAAAAATCAATTACAACCTTATTACAGTTGTTTGATTGATCATCAAACACTATAAATATAAATTGAATAGCACAATAATGTTAAAGGTATTCAATTGTTAACATTATATTCCTTAATTTTCAATCCTTATTTAATGTTAATGCTGCATGATAAGAGATTAAATATTATGTGTCCCAGTATTGATAACTTTAACATTTGTAGACACTGACTGTTTCATAAAATATTACCCAAAATTGTTATTGTAAGTGCAAGCTGCAGAAATTCATTTGTTCTCTTGCCGCCATGTTAGAAAATGGCGACTTCACAATAGACTGATTCTTGCAATTTAGTAATTTACATGCACAATGACGGCTGTATGATGTGTGCTACATTTATGATTATTCAGTTCAGGTGTTACATATTTATGGTTGGGTTGTTTGCGTCATTAGTTTCACTCATTGGGAATGCTAAATTTCTTATTAAATTGTTTGTGGAATTAGTCATTATGGGTATTCAAACAGACCCCAAAATTTCACACATGTCTTCAGTTTAATCAGTTAATTGGGGCCATTGAATATGTGCTGACCCAGTTTTTTAAAATGACGCCTTTTAATTGGCTGGACCTACTGCAATGAGGCTTGTAGAACTGCTGGAGAAAATAAGAAGTTTTAACTGCAATTTTAGCTACATTTGGGCCCATTTCACAAAAGACACTCATTTGTGAACCTGGACAGAGCTGCTTGAATCTAATGCGCATGTGCACCATATGTGAGCCAAATGCAGTTAGCCCAACTGTCCAAGTGAAAAGTTTGAGTACCCCTAGGGTTAGATTGTTGTAACTATCGCAAAGTTGTAAATTAAACTACTTTATCTTATCCCCTTATCTATCTTCTAGCCTGGATTCAGAATGTATGTTGCACTAGATTTCGCATAATGGAAATTTTAGAACTCCTTGTATTTAGAAATAGCAATTTCGGCTAGATATACACTTCATATGCTTTTTCGTTGTTATCAAATGAAATGTACAGATAGCGTTATCTTTTTGATATACAATTCCCACCGTAGTTTATCTGCTTTTGTAATACTTGAGATTAGGCTACCTTGGATGCACATTTACCGTCAAACTTAATCAACAGCTTTTTTTTAAAATTGGTAATGAATCATATTTTCTATCGAAATTTTATAAATAAATTAGTTATTGTCTAAATGCTCATTGTCTGCATTTTGGCAGAATGTTTCAATAAATTATTGATCGGGGCGTTTTCTGCATTTTGGTAGAAACGTTCTGTGTGCTTTAGAAGATTGGACACATTTCTGAATATTGGTAAACCACTGGCAAACCACCTAAATATTCTAATGTACTTAATTAGATTATAATTATAACTTTCTTGTTGTATAAATATATAGCTTAATCGGTTATTTAGCGAGAAAATAAGGAGATGAAAAAATACAATATGAAAAACTATATATATATAGTTTTTCGAAGTATGTATATATTTAAAAGCTAATTACTTTAATGATCTAAATGTAATCAGTGCTAGTTATGGTCTTTACTGTTCATTTCGTATTTCTATCGAATGAAATAGAATATACATGCATCTGTTTAAAAGCTACATAATTATACTTATATTCCATTAAAACAATTAGAAAGTTCTTTGAATTTGAAATAGAAAATAATAAATGAAAATTTTACTTACGAAAAAAATGAAATTGAATACGTATAAAAGAACTTTTAAAATTGCTCCACAACACATTTTGAATTTCTGTTGTTTATATGCTCAACGAAGTTCTCGAGTGCCTTTTTCTCCTTTATACTTCCACAAATATAGTAGATGAAGTATTAGTTTTCCCTCTGGATTGCGGTCCGATCACTGAATGACTAGTTTTGGAGTTTGCAAGTGCTTATATAGAAATAAATTCACGAAATTGTAGTGCAGTTTTGATTCGCACTTGTAAAAAGTAATACTATCAATTTAAATGAAGATATGCGTTCGCTCTTCCCATGAAATGAGTAATAAAATGAATCAGGTTCATTTGATAACGAAGATAACATTGCCAAGCCCCAACTCGCCTTCAGTGAACTTAATCATTATTAAAATCATTTTGGATAAAGAACGTCATCGATCGATATTAAGTGATATGGTAATCTTAAGCAATGTTGGGGCATATCAGGAGCTATATTTAACTTTTAAACTTTGCAGCTAAGTGTATAATCTATATACAATTTTATATACATATTAATTTTTATTACATAATGTACATTGTGTAAGTACATTTTATTACTTCAATAACCAAATCAAATTTACTTTGATTTTTCCAATGATTTTAAGATTGTAGATATCAATTTTATTTATTAAAATTAAATAACGTAACATTCCTACCAAAGTAATATAATACAAATTATATAGGGCAGGTAAGGCTTTGTTTGCTTTACAACTTCAGCTATATAAAATTAATAATGTAATTGTTTCGTTTTATACCGTGGTATTTATTCGTGAAATACCTTTACAGTTAAAAATAAAGGAACTTTAATGTTTGTTTTTTATAACGTCTAGCTTTTAGATTATTTAGGTTTACATTTTTAGTTGAACACATTTCAGCAACTAAAGTTTGAAACTTCATGCATATTTTACCCTAATAGAATAAGTTTGTGATGTTTGCAAAATGTAAATGCCATTTTAATAATATGCTCCAATTGTAAATAATACACTGTGATTTCGCATTTGATTTTGCGTTGAAAAGGAAAAAAATGAAACTTATCCAAAAAAGAGCTTCAAAAATGAAATCATTGATTTTTTTATTACTCATAGAATGTTGTTTATGAATCATATGAAACAAGAGCAATATAACAGTATCTATAATGTTAGTTTTGAAATCAGTGACATGTCGTATACAGTTGACGTCATATTCACTCGTCATATTTATTTAAAGAAGTTCAAAAATAAGAGGAATGTAACTTTATCTCACTGCTTAAAAGTGAACAATCATGATTCAAAACTTTTGTAAAAATCAAGTTACGTAGACATCTAATCGATGTACAGTACGTATTACTTAAAGTATTGTTTTTATTGTAGTTATAGGCAAGCGCAGCCTTAATGTTTCAATCTTTTTCGTATTATGACGCTCAGAACATGCGGCTAAGTGCTACTAAAAAACCGTAAATAGTTTGAAAGGAGTATACGTAATGCGAGTCCCTATATCTGCCATATTTCAGAATGATAACATTAAATGTGGCAAACCAAAAAGCGTCCAATGCATGATCAACGATCATGAAGCTAATATACAGAATATGCTGTATTTTTTCAATTTTTCTTGTTATTTTTGAAAGAAAAAAGTTATCGTGGCTATAGTTCAATGTCTTCCTGGGACATATCATACAATGCAATACTGTAAACTATGCCCTTATTGAAGAACAATTGCTAAGAGGTATGCTTAATTGTTCTTAAAAATATCAGCAGGTGCATTGAGATTGCTGACACAGAGAACAATTGTTTGATTTTCACCAATTTTCATTATTTTGAAAAAAAATATGACGGTACAAATTAATACGTCAGGTATACAGACTGTAAGGCTCCTTGGTTAACATAGTGTAGCATAATACATGATGGCTCCCAATGGTCTTTACTAACATTTCGCTATTTTGCAAGTGCATTACAAGCTGTATGATGCAACCCGACCCGTAGCTACCTCTGAATAATGTAACTTGAATTCGATGAGGTCAATTACTATATATTCATTCTTTCAAGCAATTAGCCCTAGCAGCGGATGAAAGTCATCTGCATGTCATATTGTTTTGATAAGGGAACACAATAGGAATGTTACCTGCATTATTAAAAATCTAAGGCAATTCAGTTGTTACACAAATGTACCTTGAAGCAGTTATACATTGCAAAATAACGCTCAATGGCAATGTTGTGGAGATTCACAAGATGTCTCACTTTGTTTACGTGTAATGATTGGTATGTGTAAAACATTACTTTCTTATGCAAGCAACCTTTATAATTTCATTAAATTTTCATGACTATTTTCCCAGTCAGGGGAACACAATGTGCAGAAATCGAACGTATACGAAGCCTAAACCAGTTTAGAAATGTTATCGTGTTGTCTTTGGTACCGTATAGTTTTCGGATTGGCGGATAATATAAACCCAACCATTTCATTGGTTGTTTGGCTGACTTTAATTTCCTTCTTGTTAACAAAATTAGTTTATTAAGTATAAATATTTTACTTATCTTTAAATTCCCTTGTCGCTTGTAGTACAAAGTAATTTTTTCGTTGTTATCGTCTTGCCAGCAACAACAACGTTTTCACTTATTTATTATAATATTGTTTAAAATGGACTTATTTCAGTTGTTTCCTTGTTGTATGGCTCTTTGTAATGTAATGCTGGAACTAAGTATCATCCGTCGCACGTCAATCGACCTTTTTTACTCCACCCATTTTCTCGAATTAGGTCAATGTTATTGTATGTTTTGCGCCCATGGAATGAGTGGTATATATTGCACAACAAGTTGCATGTTTTTGTTGAAACCTTGGGCATCTCTACCAGTGCATCTAAACTTTATTTCCTTGTGAATAAATGAACAATATACTAAGGGGGTTTCTTAATTGTATTGACTGTTAACATGAAAAAAATGATTTTATTCATGTTCAAATATTAGCAATGAATCTGGGGATACGTACAATTAAGGATATGTGTATCGTGCTTATACTTGCATGTAGATGTACATACATCCAAACTCCAAACCTGAAAAACCTTGACATTTGCATCCTATTTTGTTTGAAACGTTATTCGAGTTAGGTAACTGAATTACAGAAAAGGATATCATATCTTTAAAAATGGTCAGCAGAATACTGGACATTTGCCAATTGGTTTTATTATCAATATCGCATTCATTCATATTAAATTGTATTTATATAAATATTTAGGTTATAAATTATATTACGCCTAACATCTTTTAAACTGTAACAAATAAAACAAGGTGTTAGATGAATTTAAAGAAAACAATTACAATCTATCAATACATCACGCCTAACACATAATCATCGTTGCCAGATTAGATTACAAACCGATATTTAAACAAAACAATAGGTTGATGATGAAATGACATATGGGTGAATTTTAAATGTCAACTGATAAGGTTAGTCAATCATTTCAATAATTTGAGACCACCTTAGGTTGTTATGATGCTGTTAAAATAAGCGCTTGTTTTGGTGTAATTTTTAATATGTGGCTCTTATTTGGAAATTCTTCTGGATTGTTTAGTCCCCACCACAACAGCACGGACACATGCATTTGATACATTTGATTAGAAGTATGTCAGCACAGAAAAACAAAAGACCGGCCAGCTAAGAATAAATACAAGAGAGAGAAAGAGTAAAATGCAATTTTAGATCAGTTTGTTTTGTGCAATTTTTTTTTGGCGAAAAGTTAATAAGATATACCTACCTGTATAAATGCCATTCCAAATGCCATTCCACCGAGAACTTTAGCGTCATGTTCGAGAGCGTCTGTTGTGGCATTAACACATGGCTAAAATTTAAATATATATAATTAATTATTGTGTGGCGCCCTTCTAAGAAGGTAATGGTGCAAACAATGAAATTGTCGAGGGGCTTGGTGAGCGACAAATTGTTTGCTTACTGTTTTGTACACATCTTCCTGAGAAGAACTGCATGGTGTAGTATCAGAAGGGCAACATGAATCTGGCAGCACATCACTTGGATAATCCGGAGGTCCGTTGTTTAAGCCGCAGCATTCATTCTAAAATTTATTTTAAAGATTATTTCTAGGGAATTGAATTTAATCTATTTTGATCAAACTTTTATCCAAAAATGCTTTATCTTACAATTTTTTGCATTTCCTTATATGTTGATGGCATTTTGCTTAAATCTCCACGAAAGGTTGTAAAGCATTCCTCCAAATGCGTTTGTGTTGTTTTCGAAACATCATCTCGATAAACAAATGCTGCAATTCCTCCAGAAAACTCCATGACGCAAATAATACATAGCAAACTGATATACTTGAGGATAAAAGATTATAAAACATGACAATATAATAAACCTTAAATAAATGGTGTAGCTACAATGAGCATTGTTTGTGTTTACGTAGTTATGTTGAAAAATTCAGCAAACGTATTATAAACTTTGCCCTTTGTACAATATATCCAAGATTATTAGATAATCAACTTACAGCCCATAAAAACATTTTGTTTTCTTTCCATGCCCATACGCATCCCACGACGGAAACGATCACTATGATAATGCCCAAACAAATTTCGAATATGGCCACTTGCATCAATTTACTTCCGGTTACATCGATGTAGCTGTTTTCATCCGCTGTTATCGCAGAACCAGTTATCATCAAGGCGATGCCTGATGCCTGAGATAAATAATAGAAAAAAATAATTCAATTTCTGAGAATGATATTTATTGAAATTTCTGAATATGATTTCCTTAGCAAAGCACATCATGCTACATTTGATCCCCTATATTTTTTTAATCTCTGAATTCCCACTTGAGAATTCCATGTAATGGTTTAATTTACTTGAATGTTTGAACCAATAAAAGCGTCACATATACACTTCTGTCATTTTAAATATTTTTATATTCTTAGTCAGCTGATATCTGCTTGGTTTTTGTGTTGCTAGGCATGTTGTTGCCATAACATTGCTAATGAAAATGACGAGTGCAGTCTCAATCTGATGACCTTGTATCTTATTGAAATATTTTTCATTCATAATGAAATATATGCAATATTTGTGACCCTGACCTCGCTCCGTGTTTTCGCGTCAAGGGTGCAACATTTTTGTAAATGATTTATGTGGACCTTTGGAC
>JAQGBW010001224.1:0-28176 GCA_034698625.1 Julus scanicus
CAACTCCATAATTTACAACTCCATATACTTGTAACTTGTACACTAATACTTGTACATTTTTGTGGAATAGGGCCCTGACCACATGGACTGGATTTTCCTGACGTATATTTTTAATAAAATTGGCAAAAAAAAGTTACCTTCTTCCAGAAGCGTTGTCCGGTTAGTTTCTTTTTGCTAGGCTGGCGTAGCAGCAGCTCCCAGCCCTCGTCCTGTAAAGCCGGGTAGAAATCCTCCAAGGGTTCAGAGTCGTCCATCTCGAAAAGAGGACTGCCAGGGCTCTCCTGCGACTCCGTCTTCTCCAATGGCCGCTCAGACGCCGTCACGGGTAGGTCACGCGGAACCTCCGGACCGACGGCAGGCGGGGTTGCCGGTTCGGCCCCAAGTGCTTCTTCGGCGGCGCCTGGCTCCTTGTCGAACGGGTTGAAGCGCGGGGTAGGTGACGTGCGCGTAGGGCTGCGTAGTGGCGACTTTGGGGGCGGCGCCAACACAGGGATGGGACCCAGATGCAGGTTGGCAGAGGCATCGTCCTTGTCGCGTATCTTGGGTCGGATAAACACGGAGAAGTCGGGACCGATGTCGTCGTCGTCGAAATCCGAGTCGGAGTCATCACCTTCACCGCCGGTTTTCGTTACCTTCTTGGTAAAACGCGCCGGACTAGGTTTTGGCGCCGCCGGTGTCTCCTTGATGGCAAAAAATGGGTCGAACTCGTCGGCGGCGCCGAAACCAGCGGGGGCGCCGAAACCGGCGGGAGCGTCGTCGAAGCCTGTCCCAGTACTGCTGCCACCCACGTCCGCGAAAGGGTCGAAGGCACCCGTGGATTGTTCGCCCGCGCTTTGGAACTTCGCCTCAAAGGCGTCAAACGCGGTTGGTTCACCAAAGCCTGGCGTCATGGTGGGCACCATGGTGGGCGCCACAGTGGGCACCTTGGTGGGCGCCACGGTGGGCACCATGGTGGGCACCACGGTGGGAACAGGCACCACCTCTGGCAGGCTAGTTTCAGCAAAAAAATCGTCATTTTCGCTCATGAGATCGAAAGCAGCTGATGGAGGAGCCGGCGGCGCGTCCGGTCTCAGTTCAGGCGCCGCAACCATAGCGTCGCCGAGGGAGCCAAACGCATCAAGAATTTCCGCTGATGGCGGCCTGGGAATAGACGTTGCGACGGCGATGACTGGCTTTGAATCTGCGGCATTGTCGAAGTCAGAGAAGAAGTCCATGGCTGACATGGGCTGAGACGCCATCGTTGGTTGAATCGGCGCCGTAAAGTCCGCACTCTGCTTGCGTTCTAAAGACTGCAGCGCCATTGTTGGTTGAATCGGCGCCGTAAAGTCCGCACTTTGCTTGCGCTCTAAAGACTGCAGCGGCGGTGCAAATTCGGCGCTCTGCTTTCGCTCTAACGCTTGCAACGGCGGCGCAAAGTCGATACTCTTCTTGCGGTCCACCGGCTGTAAAGGCGCCACGGATTCTGCACTGTTTTTCCGATCCCCGGACACGTAATCCATGCTCTGCCTCCGATCAGTAGAAGCGACCTCCTCCTGCTCATCGAACATATCAAAACCACTGCCCACGAGTTTTGGCGTCGCCGCCTCGATCTTGACCATGGTACACGGAATAGGTTCAAACTCGATTTTCTCGTCCATCGGCGGCACATCACCGAAAGGGTCGCCATCGAAGCACGGCGTGGGCACGTCCCCGGCGTCCATTACCTGCGGCACTCCCTGGTCCAGCGAGCCAAACGCGTCGAAGGCCGGCGTCGCCTCTGCATTCGGCGGCGCATCAAACATGTCAAATGGATCGCGTTTGGTGGCCGATGGCGCCGCCGTCACCGGCTCATCCCACGCAAGTCCAGGATGGTCCATTTTCACGGTGATAGAAGGTGGCGGCGGTCGCGCCGGTCTGCAAGGCGGCGGCGGGCGAGGCGGTGCCGCCTCCTTGGCCGGAAACTGTTCTGGAAAGTTGGCCGACTTGGGCGGGATGGGTGGTCCCGCTTTCTTCGCCTTGACGGCGGAACCGCCTCCGAATGCTTCGTCAAAATCGTTCACAAGAACAGGAGAGGCGATCTCGAAAGAAATGCGGCGCCCGGTCGACTCAGGCGCCGTCGCCTCGAAAGAAATGCGGCGAGAGGAAGGTTCAGTCGCCGTCGCTTCAAAAGAAATCCGGCGGGTTGTCTGCTCCATCGGCGCCGTCTCTATAGAGACGCGACGCGCAGCCTGCCCCGAAGCAAAATTGCTGGGTGGCAGAGCGGCGCCGAACGGATCGCTGGCGTCGAAGCCAAACAAGTCGGGCTCGTTAACAGTAGTTGCGGCATTGCTTACGTGAGAATCATCCATGAATGAAGCGAAGGGATCCACCGCTTGGGAAGACTGCGATTTGGGCGCGACGCCGGGTAGAATCGGCGGAGGTATGGCGTTGCCCGTCGGCGACTCGAAGTCCATGTCAAAGAGATTGGTGGCGGGCTGAACGAAGGCACCGAACGGGTTGGGCGTTTCGGTCAGCGGCGCAGCGTCGGCAGAACCGAACAAGTCCAGAATGTCGGCGCTCTGCGTCTGCGCCGCCGCGAACGGGTTGGGTGCGTTGCCGTCGGCGAAGAAATCGACGTCGTTTGCGGCCGAGGTGGCGAAAGGGTTGCTGCTGGCCAGCTGCGGCACCGGATCAGGATCGTTCAAGAACGGGTTGGGCGACTTGGCACGCTGCGGCGCCGCCGAAGCGGTGCCGAGCAGCGATTCGAAGGGGTCCATGGTGACTACGAAGGGGTCGTCGTCGTCGGTCTCGTGCCTGAACTCTTCGAGCTCCTCCAGGGGCACTAAACCCGGGATGGAGTCAGTCGGCAGGGGATCACTTGCCGACACAAACGAGGTGTCAAACGGGTCGTCGCCGTCGTCGACAACCAAATGGCTGTCGTCGTCCAAAAAGAGACTTCCAGCGGCGGCTGGTGCAAGCGGCGACGCACTGAATCCAAATTCGGCGTGCAAGTCAAACTCAAGCTCGAGTGAATCCGGGTGGGACTCGGAGGTGACTTGCGCCGGTGGGGGAGGCCTCGGCGGCGCTGGTCTTGGAGGTGGCGGGCGGGAAGGCTTGGCGGAGGTGGGAGCGGCACCGAAACCGTTAACTGCGTCGTCGACGTCTTCGGTGTGGGTGACGATGGTCTTGATGTCCTTGCTATGTTCGTCGAGTGCACTCTCGGCGACGATCTTGACGAGGTTGCGTTGCGTCTGTTGAAGTGTGTCGGTGACGCGTTGCGTCAGCTGTTTAAAGGCGAGCCACTCTTCGGACTCTTGGTCTATGCGCTCGTCATAGGGCACCCAGCCCTCGGCACTGCCGTCGCTGGGGTGCGGCACGTGAAATAGGTTAGGATCGAGGTCGTCATCGTCCGAGGTGATCGCCTTCTTGCCTTTTATCTTCTTCTTGATGAAATTCATGGCCAGGCCTGCGTGCAAATAGAAAAATAAATCCGATTGAGGAAAATCAATTTGTTGAACAAAATTCAACTACGAAAGCTGGATTGATAAAGTAAGCCAAAATCGTATTGATTTGTTTACTTCCACAGAAAAATACGAAAATAAAGTTGATAAATTAATATAGCTTTGGTGGAATGAGTAGTTTTGAAACAGCATTTTAAAAACCTTAGCATTTTGGTTTTTATCACGCATGCATCAAAAGAATAACGTTGAATTTTTATTTTGGTATTTGCTTATTTATAAAGAAAAAACAAAGTAAACATTAAATCTCGGAATCCGACATTTAAATTATAATATAAACCATAGAAACATCTCTAAAAACGGGGTGCGTCTTAGAATCGCGGTATAGTGTCTTTAAACCATGTGCAATCCAGAAAATAATCGTCTTATACGTACATGCATGTATCCAACAACTTGGAAACATCGTTGTCTTCTACATATGGATATATGTGACCAAAAACGTATATCTGGATACGTGTAAACAATGTTGCCCGCCCAGATCTATATTATTCGTTAGCTGAATATTTTCGCATATATTTAGCTAAATATTCTACCTGAAATGAAGTTCCTTCCTCATGTGTGCATTGTTTATAATTAGTGGGTTTTATCTATTGTTGTTGATATTAAACTGAAAAGATATTCTATGAAATTTATTTTTACTTAAATCAAAGCTTTTTTCCTGTTGATGGTACTGAAATTAATATGCGTCTTATATTTTTAAATATAGTTTATATAGTATTTTATAGATTCATAGTTTATTAAAGAACTATGTCATAGAGTTAACTCAGGAGTGATTTTACTGTTTTAATGTTTTATCTGATTTTTATTGTAAATTATTATAATGTTGTAATGTGAAATACGATCTGAATATAATCGGAGATATATGTTATTACTTGACTGTTTTACCAGATGCTTGTTACACTGAGTGTTTTATCCTGATATTGGAAGTGTACCCTTCAGGGTGTTATTTTGAATTAAATAAATTAAATAAATATAATTGATGAAATACGTCACATTTAAAATTATAAGTCAAGTAGGTTAATTAAGAAATAATGCAATGATTTTTTTATATGTTGGCATGTACACATGGGAAATTGATTTCGATTAGTTGGATTTGCCTCAACATTCCCTTGATAGATTACCGGGGATTGAACGCCACATTTTGTCTACTTTTGTATATGTCTATACTCATGACATTGTCAAATGTCATATAAGGAGATGTTACCAAATTGCGTGTTCGTGTTGTCACACACGGGGTTTTCATCCAACCATCATCTTTAAAACATGTTTAGGAAGTATCTAACTCCAGAAGGAGTCACGCAAGCTATATAACTGTGCAAAGCAGATATTTTTGCGATTATTATACTACAATGTTACCAATTACATGTCCATGATATGTGATATTTTCATTTAAGAGCTGATCAATTAGTTTTAGAAATTTGTTCAACTTACGTGTTGGAAGCTTTTTAAGAATTCAGCCCAACACAACAATTTTTACAAAAAATACTTCCATCCATCTCTTTCCATCCTTCGCAAAGATGCTTGCGATCTTTTTGAGGGTTTGGCTTTTCCAAAAGCCATCAACATATATTATAGCAAATTCTTTGTACGTGATCTCTGTCAGAAGTTCGTAAAAATGTTGAACTTTGTGCAACGAGTCTTCCATTGCATTCAATTCTACCTCTTGTTTGAACACACTAGTGGTATATACTCGATTGTTGCCCTTTCGAGAATTCGATCATGGTTTCGCACCATTCGCAAATATGATTTCGAGAGTTCGCAAAGATGCAATGGCCATGGAAAAAAAACCGAATATGTAGTTGTTTGCATGAGGGACAGCCATCGCGTTCAACATTGTATCAAACATATATATCAAGGATTAAGCAAACAAAAACCGACCTAGATCATTAATTGTTTATGATGCGGCAATAAATGCCCAGATCCCCGGAAATGAAAATGCTTTCGTTGCTTTTTTTCTCTCTCTAGACCACCTGCGTTTGAAAAAAAAATGTAGGGAACAACTAGGCCTAAAAGCAAAACGGAGCCGGCGAAATCGGAAAATACATCGAGTCAAAGTATCGCAAATTGGAATATGAAATCCTCCTAAATTTCATCCTAAATTTCTCAAACACGAGCACCGAATAAAAAAAAAATTAAAAAAAGCAACAGACGAATGATGAGCTATCTCCGAAAAAAAAAATTTCAATGAAAATCGAAAAATAAAACGAAGAAAATTGCGCATCATCGACGCTGAATAACCATCACCATTTTAATAAAAAAAATCGATTCCAATGGATTGCAATAGAGTAAAACGCGAAAAAAATGTGTTAAAAACTCACCTAAATCCGCCCGGGGTCGAAACCGGATCCCATGTTCGGCGTGGGGTCATAAATCGGGGCTTTTTCGGCAAAAATTCCACCCCCGTCGTCGTTTGCTGGGGGTCAGGAGGATTCAAGATGGCGTCTCGACGTACGATATTTAAGACGCGCGTGCGCACCCACAATGCAGAGCGGTCGATCGATCGGGATCGATATAGCCTGGATCAGTGACGTAACCAGCGCGAGCTAAGCGCCCCCACGCGCACGCGCAGTAAGGGGTCATTCAAAAAGGACGTCCTCAAGAGGGGGTAGGGGGGATCGCGATTGGTCAGGACGGCACCGCTATGGCAACGTGGTAGAATTCACCGCTTCATTGAAACGTCATCCGATTCAGCGGGGCATTGTTTTCAATGTGACCGTTCAGACGCACCTGTGTTGCTGTCGGGCCCAAATTCACTCGGGAATTCCCTCTGTATCTGTAGTCGGATTAGATCTTGAAACGCTTTAGTATATACAGTGTCGTGTGATCTGCCCCGATGGAAGCAACGCTTTTCTGAATCTGACGGCGTTTTTAATGTCCATTTTGAATGGCCCCTACGTGAAGTTGGGGAAGGAAATTACTTTCTGGCAGTCTGATTTTTCATCGCCATTGGCCCGAACGGTACCGTTACGGCAACGTGGTGGACTTGTGAATTCACCGCCTCCTTGAAAACGTAATCCGATTCAGCAGGGCATTGTTTTGAATGGGGCCGTTCACACGCACCAATGTTGCCGTCGGCCCCAAATTCACTCGGAGCTCCCTCTGGTTGACCTTAAGACGCTTTAGTATACAGTGGCGTGTGAACGGCCCCAATGGAAACAATGCCAATTCGAAACTGAATGTTGGAATAGCTTGGGCTACATGTACGAGAGGCGGTCAAAAAGTCTTGACTATTTAGAATTGCTTGTAGAAATAAGAAATGTCCATGGAAAATAAGCGCATAATTTCCAACACACTTTGCAAAATGTTGAAAATTATCATCTGTTTATTTTAAGAAATTTCCTTTATAATTCTAAAAGTTTGCTGTAAAAATTAAGGATCTTTGCGTGCATGTCATTGGCATAATGATAACTAAGTTGAAGAATGCAGTGTAAACACGGATGCGTGAATAGAGAGATCCAGAGGGAGACATCTCACAAACACAATTTACAAAACCATGAACATGGAAGCGCCCCAAAATAACATTTAGGGGGAGTCCCACATGACTCATGAAACATGGATCTAGATCCAGGAAAAGCTCCACTGGCACCGAGGGATGTAGGTATCTCAACCAAGACTGACAGAGAAATCAATAGCAACACAACTCTGACATTTAACTTGAATTTGGAATATGTAGACAAATGGGACCATCAATTAAAGCAGACCAAATTTCATCCCAGAACACACCCCGAATTGTTTTCATAGTTTGAAAACCTGAAAGTTCAGTTAATTTTAAGGTTCTTCAAGGGTTATTTGTAATTGGACATTGATTTTGTTAGGGACCATCTTGTGGTGGGGTTCACAAGAGATGAATCTTTGGAAGTTTCAAATGATTCTGGAGATAACTCAAGTGGGACTTGAGTTGAACTCTAACTATCTAGATTTTTCCCATCATCTGATCACGCTACAAATTCATCGGCTGTCGTGCGGGGGCGCCAGCTAGATGTAGCGCCAGAATGACTCATGCGACGGCTCACAACACCTGCATGGTCATGTGACGTCATCCTATATTCGAAAAACTTATAAAATTAAATATAACAGATATTTTTACCTTAGCTGGAACATCGACGATCGGCGACCGATCCGCAGCCGAGAAGTGCGGCGATTCATAGTCCAGAAGCGCATTGGAATGGAAAATGGGGCCACAGGAAAAACATCGATTCCGTTTAATGCAGATTCGGTTCCAGATCCCTTTTGAGGTGAAACTTTCTCGGATTTTAGATTTCAATGCAATTTGGCGTCGGACGCCATTGTCGGATCTGTTCGTGGTAGTCGGGAACGGCGATCCGCTAACATGTTTGCGGATCCGCCATGTTTTTCCGGTGATGTCACTGGAAAAAGAGCAGGTGTGCGTCACATGAGTGATCCGACCAATGGTAAGGGCTGTTTAGGAACACGCAATGACGTCGCTGGATCGATTCCACTGGAAAATATCAGTCAATTTTTATCGTTAGCAAAATTGAACTTTTCCACAAGAAACATCCTTAACTCGTAAAAATGCATTTTAAATGGCAATTTTTAAGACTTACTTTGTTTCTTGTAAACGGGGAAACAAAATACAGTGGTTGTTTTTCTAAAATTGTTTTTCCAAACTGGAATATTGTTACTGGAATATTTCAGCATAGAAACATTCCATTAAACCGGGGCTGCGTCAGTAACACGGTCGCAAATTTCGTAGGACTACCGTTTTATGATAAGTTCATGTCGGCCATTACCATGGCAAGTTCATCTATTAAGCGTGGTTAAATTTGATTAAAAATATTATTAAAAATACAAAATCAAGGTTAACAGAAAATTTCAAGACTTGCCTCCTTCATATATCAAAAATTATATGAAATATAGAAACAAATTCCTGTACAAAATGATATAAGAGAATCAAGAGAGCAAACTGATTGCGTCACGTTTCGGTTTATGAGAAAGTCATGACAATTTTAGAGAAATGTTATGAAATTGGTGAAATGTAACGTAAATAATGTAGGTCGATAGAAGCATTATTTTCGAGTCGACAGATAAAAATACAGTGAAACCTCGGTTTACGAATGTCTCTGTTTACCAACAATTCGGTTTCCGAACACATTTCTCTGGACCGAGTTTCTGCAATTGTTTTACTAGTTTCAGCAGAACATCTTTGTTACTAATAATTTTTGCTAAATACAGGTAAACATAAAAATAATATAATTTCCAAGGATTTAAATTAAAATCTATATTAGTTTCAAGGATATAGCCTGCACAGCAAATATGGCAATGCTAGCTTTACAAAAATGAAATTTACTTTTTAAAAAACTATTCAAATCGGAATTGGAATCGAATTCCTGGACTGATTAAAAAGTACATGTTAATTCAACATAACCTGTGAAATTAATTATTACTGGAAAACAAATCTTGATATATCCGAACCATGAGAATTTCGGGTGATTCTTATAACAACAAGCTTAGCAACAGGAAAGCTATTCTGGTCCAAAATGCACTGCTTAAACTATGTATGTAAAAGTATGCCTACGCAGTCCTGTTGCTTAGTTGCTTGGTGACAGTAATGTACGCCTAAAGAAAATCGCTCAAAAATAGTCAAATATAGAGAAGTTGCATTGCCGAACAATGAACGACACGACCACATGTGTTTTTTAACGTAGGACTATCTTAGTTTACTGTTGTAGTGCTGAAATTACAGCCTATACCAAAAACAAAGACTTAGCCCTATGTAAAAAAAAAAAAAAAAAATACATATGGATATGGTTCTATGGGCCTTTGGAAAGGCCTACAGCGATGTGTGAAAAAGTGCCCTGAAACAGTAAATGGCAGAAGAACAACAGATTTTTCAGCAGAGTTTGGTGCAGGGTTAAGTACTACGAGAGGCGGTCAAAAAGTCTTGCATATTCATTTATTATTCGAAAACCAGATGTCGTACTAAAAAAAAGCCCATTTTGAAGAGCAGGAAATTTGGCTTTAGGGGTCACTACATGGCGCATAATTCATGCAGAATTTCGAACAAACTATCAAAAACAAAATGGCGTCTCACTTGAAAGCGTTCACGCTGGAGGAACAACGAAGTGCTATTCGTTTTTCAGTGTTGAAAGGCATGAAACTAAATGAAATTTAAAGTGAAATGTTAGGAGTTTATGGTGTCAAATGTGTTTCACAAAGCACGGTACATTTGGACATGAATGAAGTTATGCTACTGCATGACAATGCACGTCCCCATTCTGCACATGCCGCAACCCACAAGATCAACATATTTGGGTGGTAAGCATTGAAACATGCCAAATACAGCCTCCACGTTTACCAAGCGACTTCCATATCTTTGGTCCACTTAAGGAACACTAAAAGACAATGATGTGAAACTTGCGGTTCGGCAATATCTGCATAGCCAACATAACGCATTTTACGAGAGGGGTATAAACAATCTCATCAAACGTTGTGATAAATATGTCAACAAACTCGGGTCCTACATTGAAAAATAGCAAATTTACTGCTCATTAAAATTGCTATTTCAGTTTATTTGTTCGACGTCTGGTTTTTGAATAATAAACGAATATGCAACACATTTTGACCGCCCCTTGCAATATACTGTAACGGTGTAAAACTTACCAACTTTCTTTAATTTGCAGACCGGTTTAGATCCCATAACCTTTGGTAACATCCTTACTTGAAAACACTGTACGAGTAAATATTTGATTTGTGGGCGATACATGTTCCAACATGTCGGTCTCCTTTTCCGCATCTTCTTCATTATTAATGGATACGCTGTCCTGTGGATTGCTTAAAGAAAAAACGAGAAAAAAACCCGTTATAAAATAGTTTGTCTATATACTACAGGATATGGTAGCTAGTATTCAAACACGACTGATAATAAGATGGCGTCAATGAACTAAAAAACGAAACAAACAAACTTTTCATAATCATTTATACAGTTTTCGAATTATACAAGAAAATTTGCAATCAAAAACAAATTTAAACTGGAGTTATTACACTTCTATCACTGCTTTATTTAAAATAAAAACTATACAAATAAAATATTAAGAATGTATGGTGTTTAAATATAGTTGAACAGAAGTACAGTCAAGTGTGCGGAAGCAGCAATCTGATTGGTCCGCGTAACAACAACTGGCGGAAGTCGATAACCCCAAACATCACATTGTTTCCACACACTTGAATTCCAATCTGTCCAACTGCTTAACTGCTCAGCCCTGGTTAAGCATCCATTTTTTCAATCGTAAAACAATTAAATATTTTCCAACAAACCGGGATCAAACGGGGCTCAAATTCTAGCCCATCTCCATTCACACTTAGGGAATGTTTGTAAAATCATTTATCCAATACTATGAAAAATGTTTGAAAAAACTTTGGAGGAACTAAACAAAGCTTACCATAACACGATTTATTCCGGATAATGGGACCACACTGGAAAGCATAAAATGTGCCCAATTATGCAGTTGGTATCAGTACGGATTTATGCATAAAAAGTTGGATAAATGTAATAAGCAGTGGCGTTATTAACCAGAATGCACTGTACTATATACGAAGAGTGGTCAAAAAGTCTTGCATATTCGTTTATTATTCGAAAACCAGATGTCGTACAAAAAAACTGAAATAGCCAATTTAAACAGCAGAAAATTTTGGTTTTAGGTCAGTGTATGGCGCCACAATTTTGAACAAACTATAAAAAACAAAATGTCACCTTACTTGAAAGCGTTCACGCGAAAGGAACAGCGAAGTGCTATTTGTTTTTCAGTGTTAAAAGGCATGAAACCGAGTGAAATTTTTAGTGAAATGTTAGGAGTTTATGGTGCAACAAACTCTGGTTCTACATTGAAAAATATCAAATTTCCTGTTCTTAAAAATGGCTATTTCAGGTTTTTTTTAAGACATCTGGTTTTCGAATAATCTTATTTATTCAAGAATAATAATATTTTAGAAATGTTATGGAAAACTATGTCCAGCTATTAGGCGAAAAAAATAACGATACTTGAATCTGCAATAAAATTGTCAGGGCTAGAATCTGAGTAAATAAACAAGATAAAAACTTACAAAATTAAAACAACAAACATGTTTTGTACTTTCAACAAAGTTGTAACTCACGGGCGATCCATTATGCGCTAACTATTTAAAAGCCTGAAACAGGCAACGTCATATTGGTAGCGCCCTCCGACCCTATCACGTGACAACGTGGTCCATACCCAGACTTTGCAAACGGTACAATTCTTCATTCAGCAAAGTCACGCCACCATACTTCAACTACCCCTTTAATGTAAATCTATTATGTGAAACACAATAGTTTTGTGTGTGTTCCTTTAAGAATTACAAGAACGTTCTTAGAAACTTTAGAAAAATAAGGGAATGTTTTTTAAAATTTTTGTCAAAAATATGATAATTTACTGGAATGTAGAAAAATATAGGAATGTTTTCAGAAGTATTGCACAAATACTGTACTTAATTTATTACGTGTGTTTGGACAGATGCGGAAATTCTTGAACTTTTTTTTGAAGAAGAATAAAAGAAGGTTTTACAGAAATGGTTCAAATGGAGTTTAAGATAAAATCTGGAAACAGTCATGGTTTGGACTGATAAGTTTCACAAATGAAATGTTGATAAATCTGATTTTTAAAAAAAACAAAAAAAAAAAAAAACTAAGCAAAGTGAAAAACGCAGGAAAACATTGGTTGAAAATGTTGGGGATTTACTTATAGAAGCATTAATTAATACAAGGGGCAGTCAAAAAGTCTTGCATATTAGTTTATTATTCGAATACCAGATGTCGTACAAAAAAAGCCATTTTATTGAGCAGGAAATTTGCCATTTTTCAAAGTAGGACCCGAGTTTGTTGACACATTTATCCCAACGTTTGATGAGATTGTTTCTATCCCTCTTGTAAAATGCGTTATGTTGGCTATGCAGATATTGCCGAACCGCAAGTTTCACATCATCGTCTGTTTTGAATTTTTGACCACTCAAGTGTTCCTTTAGTGTTCTCATCAAACGTTGTGATAAATATGTAACAAACTCGGGTCCTACATTGAAAAATGGCAAATTTCCTGCTCTTTAAAATGGTCATTTCAGTTTTTTTGTACGGCATCTGGTATTCGAATAATAAACGAATATGCAAGACTTTTTGACCGCCCCTCGCCATTTAAAGAAGTGTGTTCTATTTGATATAACACCAGTCATGAAAGTTTGTATGACCCAGAGGGCCTTATTAAAGTGCAAACAAATTTAAAAACCTGGAGAGGTACCGACATTCTAAAGTAATCTACTGTAAGGGAAGCTTTGCTGAATGAAGAAACACAAATAGAGCAATTTGGCTGAGCATACATCAAAAAGGCACAACAGTGACCACTAATGAAAAAGTGACTTTTTGGTAAGATGTGGCAAATGTTCACCAAGGAGTCCAACAGAGTGGAACGACCTCAACCTAACAACATTTGTGACAACATTATTCAGAAATAAACCCTTTTTAACAATCACTCAGTAGTGATACTGACGTAACCTGCTTAAAACCGGAAGTGCTCATCTTTACAAGCTTTGTCGGATTCTTTAGTTGGCTGCCTGGGGACATGGATTACGAATTGTCATAGGGACCGGAGGGCGTCTGATTCTGGAATGGACAACAACATCAGTATAAGACACGGAACGATCAAGTTTGGTGCCTTACTACTGTTAACCTTACAACGAAATGGACAGGTTCTAAACATTTCCAAAGTCACCCATGAAGACTTTCTAGAGTCCACTTTGCCGACACCCCATTTCGCAGCCTTTAATGATACAAGTAGATTATACTTTTTTTGCCTAATCTAACCAGTAAATTTGCTGGAAAAAATTCAAACATATTTCAAAGATTCCAAGGCTCATTCTAAAGACAAAATTTCCCCACGTGGACTGGAAATTCCGGCATATAGGGGAAACCGGGGCACAGTGGTTCAAAGCGTTTATAAATTCAGGTTTTAGCAGTAACCTAATGCTTGTGATGTGCAAGGAAGCTGTATGCACCACTCGTTCATTAAACAAAATGTCTGCCATCTAACACAAGCATAGAAGAAGCGATTTACGTTTTAAGTTTTTGAGCTTGAAAAGTAATTATTCAACTCACAACTGGATTTTTATTCTAGGTGTAATTATAAATCATAAGTAAGGCTGCAATATACCATTGACAAGTGTATATATGCAGCTATAATTTCAAACTAAAGTTTATGTTAAATAGCCATGTGGTTAGCTGTAAGGCCTTATTTAAATCAAATTGGTTATACGGGGTACAGTGGACCACAACATTATGGGGTACAGGGGGCCATGTCCCAGCATACCCCAATTAATGTTTTTGGGAAATACTTTTATATTTTCTCATTAATCATAACTTTTAATAAAAACCATGTTTAAATTTATGTTTAAAAAAAATGATTCACAATCACAGAAAAAAAAACATTTGGACGATTAAGCAGTGAAAATATGACAGCTACTGTAATTACGGTTAATTTTAATCGTTTTTGTAATTTATACTTGTAATTTTAAATTGACGTGCTGAATTAAACCCAATTAATCAATGTCGTGTTCTTTTTCTTGTAAAATTTGTCTTAATTTCGCGTGGACCACTGTACCCCATGCAATGTCCCACTGTTACCCACTATAGGGCACAGTGGGGCAGTCTTCGCAACGTTAAAACGATGAAAAAATGTACACAGATCCTGAAGGCTTGTATATTACTGTGTAGTTCTTTTAAAATTTTACAAGTTAAATATTTTTCCCGGTCTCCCCTACACGAATTTCAAGCATATTTCCAAACTTTTTCAGGTCATAAAAATTCAAGCACATATTTCCCGATTTTAAAAGGCTACTGGACACCCTACAATGGGTTGTCTGCTAAATGGATTGTCGGCCAAGTGAGACCATGCCGTGCTTAAGAGGGACTGAAGCTGCTTTCCACGCCTAACTGGCAAAGGGTCCATGGGTAAAAACCTGGAAATTGAGCTCTGGCAATTTATGTCCAGCTCTAAATACTTGAAAAGATAAAGGGTGTCATCAAACCTAAACCTGTCCATTCCATGTCAAAAATCTGGAAAAAAAACAAACAAACTTGGGTTGGCATGTACAGGCTGCAAGTTCAACGATGATATGAGGTCCGTATTGTAGAGAACAAGGGCAGGAAAGAGGGTCACTGAAAAACACATCCCACACGACTGGACTACCTGAGTGGAATGTTAGTGAATTTTCGTCAACTTAAACTGCATCGTTTTGTTTGCCGACGAGGTTGGCAATCTGAGGCTCGTAGTCTGTCCTGACATCTTGGAGGCGCCCGCTGCCATTGGTCACGCGTGTTGGCTCCTGCTTGGGAGAGGGCAGCGACGCCAACAGGTCCATGACGCCGTTGGCCCAACAAGGAGGCGCCTCTGGTTCGACGCCCACCGAGAACACGCAGTCGGGCAGCGAGCGAATGGAAGACTGCACGCTGGAGTCTGCCGCTTGAGGAATGTGAGTTTCGCGCAGGTGCGTTGCATAGTCCACGTCATTGGCTGCGCAGTTGTCCAGGGGGAAGCCAGCCGTCGGCTCGTCGAGGTGGTCCTCGGCCTGCACCAGGGGTTCCACTTCCTCGTCCTTTAGCAGCGCCGGGTTCAGTTCCACGGCGCCGCAGTTGTCGGGGGAGCTGCTGCGGCTGCTGGAGTCGGACTTCACCCCTTCTTCGTGGCAGTCACAAGGGCAGTCTTCCGCCGGCTGCAATGGTTCGAAGCTGGCCCACATGCCTCCCAAGTCCACTGACTCGGCTCGGCGTTCGTCCGCCGACTGCACCATCACATCCTGGCGCTCGGGGAAGCTGGATGGCGTCCGGGCGCTGAGCTGGCGTCGGCGGCTGCGCGGGCTCTGTAGTCCCACCTCGCAGAACTCAAACCAGCTCTTGTAGACTGGTTTCTTGGGCTGCCGCTCCCGGTGCTCGAACTCCTCGCCAGGCAGCACCACTTTGAGCTTGGCTTTGTCGGCGGCGGTTTCGGCGGCGGCTCCTGGCTGAGCCACCTTGTTGATGTAGGCCTCCAGTGAGGCGAAGCTCACCGGTGCCGTGCTGCGTGGGCGGTCGACCGGATTTACGTGGAAGGCGGCGAGCTTGTCGCGGTGTCGGGATGTTTCCTTACCGGGCAGCACTTTGTCGTTACCCTCAGTCACGTCTGGGGCTGGGAACTCGTCGCCATCAAAGGAGTCCTCCCGCAGCAACGTCTCGGCCTCTAGTTCCTTGCCTTTGAGCACAGCTTTCAGAATGGCAGGATCCGCTTCCGGCAATTCCGCTTCCGACTCCGGAGATTCCAAGCCGGTGGTTGTGGGCACCGGTTCTTCCTGGGCCACATCTGCAGCATTTTGCGCCTCATCAGTGGAAGGGCTGAGTCCGAGCCGTAGCGAAGGGTCGTACGGCACCGCAGCTTGGGCACCTAGGATGTCATGGGTACTCTCGAAAATCCCGACGTCATCATGCTTTCCTGGAGGAATGAGCGACAGGCTGCTATCTTCGACGGGGAGTATCATTTCCGTCACCGGAATCCAAGACACATCCTCGGCCTGCTCCGTTATGATGGGGGGCAACGGGATGTTGGGTTCCCTAGGGGAGTGAGTCGCCTTCAGTGATTGGGCGGCCACTGGCGCCATCGTCCATTCCTCATCTTCTGGGGTTTGTGGTGGCATTGCTGTCTTCTCGCTGGCCTCTCTATGGTGTGAGCGGGCGAAGAGGTTGCCGAAAACACGTGTTTTCTTGCTCGGTTCAGCCGGAGAGGCGGGTTCCTGCGGCAGGGAGGGCGCCGGTCGTCGCTCATCCTTGGGGCGCAGAAAGTACGGAAAGTGGCTCCTCTTCTTGGTGGGTGACGCTGTAGCGTCCGGCTCCTCCTTGGCCGTGGCCGCGGCTCCCTTGAACAGCCCCGCAAAAGGTGAAGTGCGGCGCGGCGACTTTGGTGACGGCATGGGGGAAGTCCGGCGTGGTGATTTAGGGGATGCCGTGGGTGAGGGGCTCCTGTCCTCGCGGGGCTTGAAGAACGACATGGTGAAGAGCTTACGGGCGGAACGCGGGCTGGGTGTTCCCGGCGCTGCCTTGGTGCGACCCGTGGGTGCGGTGCCTTCTAGGCTGCTGTTGCTTGTGCGGTGGTCGAGGGGTTCTGGTGTGGTGGACTTGGAACGGCGGCCGAAGAGGGGCGAGGCGCGGGGAGAAAAGAGGCTGCCTCGGGATGCTGCCGATTCTTGGCGCGGGGGCGGCAGCGGCGTCGTCGGACGGCTGCTACTGTCGGGGAAGACGTCGACGTGGCCGAAACTGTCCGGTGTGCCGGCTGCTGAGAAGTCGTCCAAAGCCAGAGGCGTGCTAGGTGTCTGTGCCAGCACCCGTGGGGTACTCGGTGTGGCGCCCTCGCTGTACGTTTTCGTGTCCTCCTCTGTGTCGGCTCCGTCCGGGCTCAGGAGCGCCAACGGCTCTTCGGGACTGGAGATTTCGTCGCTGAGGTCCTCGAAGGAGGCCAGGGGAGCAGGTCCCCCCCGCAGTTGGCGGGACGGGTAGCTGGAGCGTTTTGGGGTCGTCATGGGGCACTCGGCTGGGCACCACGGGAGGTCAACACAGACTCACATCGGACTGCCGTTCGGCAACTCAGCCGCTGAAATCAAGTGCCATCTGAGGAAGAGTAGAAAAGGAACGAGTTAAATAAAATCTTGTCGAACGTCTCGTTTACAGTAAAACGTTATGTAAATGGCTGTGTAGGAAACCTTTAATGAACTCTTTAAAATGGCTATTTCATATTTTTTGTACGACATCTGGTTTTCGGATAATAAACGAATATGCAACACTTTGTAACCGCCCCTCGTATATAAGGTGGACTAGTTTATCAGCATCTTATGAAAAAGTGAACAATTTTATCCAATTTTGTCGAGTTCGACTTGGAATTTCTTAAATACAGTATTTTTTATTCACCAAAACCGAATTATCAAAATTATTGGTTTTTTTTTTTGCCAAACTGATGAAAAACTTTTGAGATTTACAACACGCATTGCTGTCACCAATCAAATCCATTTATAAATCTAAACATTGGTTTTCGGATAATTAACGAATATGCAAGACTTTTTGACCGCCCCTCGTAAATAAGGTGGACGTTGTCTATCAACATCTTAAGGAAAAGTGAACAATTTTGTCGAGTTCGACTTTGAATTCTTTCTAAAATACAGTATTTTTATTCACCAAAACCGAATTATCAAAATTATTGGGTTTTTTTCCAAACTGATGAAAAACTTCTGAGATTTACAACACGCATTGCTGTCACCAATCAAATTTATTTATAAATCTAAACATTGTACAATGTGTATAGTTAGGAGCAATTTAAAGAAAAAAAGGAATAAAGGTCTTGGCCAAATTTTAGAGGAAGTACCCTGCATTTGTCTGGAAACAACTGCGGAAAACCACAGTCAAAATAGTCAACCTCACCGATTGTATTAATCAATGCAACGCATTGCAAATGAAATCCCCAAAAACTACGTACTGGCCCTAGTCCCAGGAGGCGTGTGGGCCCTTTTGTCACCGTGACCTTTAACCCTGTAACCATACATCTCTTGAGTACACTGGAAAACCACTAAGCAGGAGTTAACCGCAACGAAATTACAAGGGAAAATCGAATTTGATTTTTTAACCCATAAAAACCACTTTTATCTACGTTGTCATGGCAACGGAGGCCATATGATGCGGAGGTACTCGGGGGAGATAGCGAGAAAGCGCTCTCGAGATTTCTCTGGCACGGCAATGACAGGGCGTCTCCCGAACGACCGAGAGCGCTATCTCTGCCTGCCCGCAGCACGAGAGCATCTTTGATGTTTGGAATATAAGTGGGGTGAAATCTGCGTTTTACGAGGGGTAGAAAATGTGGGGGCAATAGGTGATATCCCTGGTTTGTGCCCTAAGACCCAGTCTCAAAATTAGGAGAGAAACAACAGCGAAAATTGCGTGCCTACCTGCAGCGCCAAATGTGTTCTGAACGTCTAGGGCAGCCATTGCGTGAAATAGAAGCCGGGCGGGCAGCGTGGCCACGCAATGGGATTATAATGTCCCTATTTGGTAGCGGAAAATCCCTATCATTGAGAAGATGCGGAATCAAAAAGGCCGTGAATATTTTAGAAAGATTCGCTAAAGATTCCTGAGCAATGGGATGGTCGGAGAGACTATGAAGTTAGTCAAAGATTTCTTGTAAATTTACACGAATGTTTATTCAATGATTCAAGCGACTTAGAACACTATCAAAAATTCAGGAGAGATTCTAGAAATCATTTCGTGATATTGATTATATACGACGATTTCATATTTAAGGCTTTGGTAGAGATTCCCTTAAAAAAAGTTATATGACGACGAGGATGAAGACTTAAGACTTCATGAATGATTCTAAAAAGAATCATGCCACATTTTCAGAGGTGCCTCATTATGGACTCAAGAAATACATGAACATATCGAAGCAGTGCTTCTAGTCCAAAGATTCTGGAAGGAGATGATTTCATCAAAGATTTTCGAAGGAGATGCTTTCATCAAAGATTCTCGAAGGAGATGCTTTCATCAAAGATTCTCGAAGGAGATGCGTTCATCAAAGATTCTCGAAGGAGATGCTTTCATCAAAGATTCCCGAAGGAGATGCTTTCATCAAAGATTCCCGAAGGAGATGCTTTCATCAAAGATTCTCGAAGGAGATGCTTTCGTCAAAGATTCTCGAAGGAGATGCTTTCGTCAAAGATTCTCGAAGGAGATGCATTCATCAAAGATTCTCGAAGGAGACGCTTTCTTCAAGCATTCTCGAAGGAGATGCTTTCATCAAAGATTCTCGAAGGAGACGCTTTCGTCAAATATTCTCGAAGGAGACGCTTTCATCAAAGATTCTCGAAGGAGATGCTTTCATCAAAGATTCTGAAAGGAGATGGTTTCATCAAACATTCCCGAAGGAGATGCTTTCATCAAAGATTCTCGAAGGAGATGCTTTCATCAAAGATTCCCGATGGAGATGCTTTCATCAAAGATTCTGGAAGGAGAGGCTTTCATCAAAGATTCTCGAAGGAGATGCTTTCATCAAAGATTCCCGAAGGAGATGATTTCATCAAAGATTCTCGAAGGAGATGCTTTCATCAAAGATTCTAGACAGATTCACTCCAGCAGAGCCTCGTCAATGTTTGCGAAAGTATTCATCAAATATTCCAAGTGCATGCACAGAATAATAAAATATTTCGTCAATGATTCTAACTTAAATACATTTTTCAGACTTTTAGACTGTCTGCAAAATTCGCCTGTGCTGTATTTCGCCTATACCAATTCGGGTTTTGGCAAGACTGTCTCAAGAACAGTAGCATTATACTTTTCTTTACTCGCATTTCCTGTAGCAAAAAGTAAATCGGAAAGTTATCGATTAACGGGGCGTTTCCTCCCCTGTTGCACGCGTGAGATGAGCTAAAGTGGTCATTTACCTTGGCTGACTCATCGATCAATTTGCAAACAATACACCAGGGGGCTTCTGTAATTTGCACGGAATTTATGGATTGCTCATGTGTGGATCTGGCTGCCGTCGCGCAACCATTTTTTGGGGGGGGCATAGAAATTAAAACCAATACTTGTAAAACTTGGGGGTAAAAACGTTCGGAAAATAGGAAGGGCGGTCAAAATGTGTTGCATATTCGTTTATTATTCGAAAACCAGATGTCGTACAAAAAAACTGAAACAGCAATTTTAATGAGCAGAAAATTGATATTTTTCAATGTAGGACCAGAGTTTGTTGGCGCATTTATCCCGACGTTTGATGAGATTGTTTATACCCCTCTCGTAAAATGCGTTATATTGGATTGCCGAACTGCAAGTTTCACATCATCGTCTGTTTGAAATTTTTGACCACACGAGTGTTCCTTTAGTGGACCAAAGAGATGTAAGTCGCTCGGTGAAAAGTTGAGGCTATATGGCGGATGTTTCAATGTTTCCCACCCAAACATGATGATCTTGTGGGCTGTGGCATGCATGGCAGAATGGGAACTTCTCTTTTTGTCAGTTACAGTTTCGCGTCCTTTCTTAAAGTTTAAACACCACTTCTGTACCGTACTTTGTGAAACAATTTGTCCCCATTAACTCCTAACATTCCACTATAAATTTCACTCCGTTTCATGCCTTTCAACATTGAAAAACGAATAATACTTTGTATTTCCTCTCACGGGAACGCTTTCAAGTGAGGCACCATTTTGTTTTTGATACTTTGTTCGAAATTCTACATGAATTGTTGCGCTATGTAGTTACCTAAAACCAAAACTTCATGCTCTTTAAAATGACTATTTCCGAGTTTATGTACGATATCTGGTTTTCGAATAATAAACGAATATGCAAGACTTTTTGACTGCCATTTGTAACACCAATACTTATAAATCTGTTATTATCTTTGTTAAACTTCGATGAAATATATTAGAAATACATCATATGGGCGACATAAAACTGCAATTATACCGGTCTTATATTTTCTAGCAATTGAAATTAAGTTTTTGTGTCTTTGATTTTGTATTTTTTTTTTACCCACCACGATGGGGCAACACTTTAAAACAGAAAAAGATGAAAATATTCCTACACATGTTAATCATAAAGTAAAAATGTGAGTATATTTGGAAAGAGGAAGGTTGAATTTAGTTGACAGTTCCACAAAAAAACACCAAAAACTGTCCCAAAGTATCCACACTTTACAGTAGTTTACCAGGCATATCCTACGCCGCAATGTGCTGCCCCCTGGCACTTAGCCGGATATGAATCCCATTCTGGGACTACATGAGGGATAACATCCCGCACTCTGGTCTCATTTTCGAAGCCGCTGCCATCCCAGGATAACGCTCTCATCATCCTGTCGCCCAAAACCTAACCATGTACTACTTCCTAAAAAACAACCGTCACCTCCACACACAGAGCATGTACGAAGACGGCAACTTAGATTTCGTGAACTACCGTTCCGTGGTGCCCAGCATCTACGCCAGTCACTTCTGGCTCACCAAGCCATACAACAGCCAGGGACCCACCATGGTATCAGTCGACTTTGAGGTCTTTGGCGACGTGCAAGGTAAGTTACTTCGGTGCGAAGGTCGCAACCCAAGATGGCGGCGCCCCTGTCCCCTGTCTCTAACCCTAGTGCTGCTGCATTGATTGGTTGGTTGGAGGGGCACACTGCCTGTAGTATACAATTTTAAAACAATTAGATATTGTGGATTCCGGTTAATCGGGACAAAAAGACCAACCAAACTTGTGGATGCCCTGGTGAAAAACAAACAAACAGAGATTTCTATTGTTTTCTATTGGTTTTATTGGTTTCAATTGTTTTCTATTGGTTTTATTGGTTTCAATTGTTTTCTATGGTTTTCTATTGTTAAGTCAATACAGCTAATCCATAGGAGTCAAAAGAAGTCAATGCAGGAACCATAGAAAACAATTAAAACCAATAAAGTGTCCAAATAACAATAAAAATCTCTATTGGTTTCTTTTTTCACTAGGGTAATAAGCCATTTTCATAACAGTTGGTTGGTCAAAGTTCAAAAAGTTAGTAAACTTCGATAATAATCTTGAAATCAGTGAAAATTTTAAATTGGGAGGATTAGAACGATCAAAATATGAGGAAAGGGAATAAAAAATAAATGAAAATCGATTTTAGATTGTTAAATTGCAATGAATAAAGCTCCATTCGCCACCAGAGGGCGCGGGTTTAATTGGTTAAGACGATATGGCAGATGAATGAGTAATCTGTTTATTTCATACATGTTCGTTCATTTTCTAGACTTAAGCCTTTTTTCTCATATTTTTCAATAATTATACACACATATTTATCCTGATAAATATGGAAAGCCGCTTAATGAGTCCAAACTAATCGGAATCAACTACATTTAAAAGTACGAAATCCATATTTCATTATAGCATTTTTGTATTTGCTACTTTGGCTCGGAATGAAGTTTGTCATAAAATTTTGCTTAATTAATACTTGAATACCAGAGCAAAATTTTTTGTGAACTGACTTACTTGAGTTTCTCCATTTTTTAATATAAATGCAATATACGACTAAATGTCGATAAAACCGGTATTGCTTTCATTACTTACAATGTCACTTAGTATTTTTGATGTCAAAACTATAAAATACAATGCCAAGGAAGTACATCAATCAACTACCAATTTTCCTCATTGCTTCGCACATTTTTAAAATTTCTTATTGCACTTTTTTACTTCCGCAGTATTTATTAAACGGGAATGCCTGAAATTAAGCGTATTTTTGGGAAACTAAAATTTATACCTTTATTGTGACCATTTTGAAAAACACTAATTCCATCATGATGATTTCAGACGTTTTTCTAAAAACTCCGAACATATAAAAACTTAATATTTACTGATATCCTGCACCAAACTTACAAATCGTCGAAATAAATCAATCGATTGTTTTGTAAATATTTTCAAAAATGTTAGATTAGGCCGGCTCCTGAGAATTTTTTTGGTGACATGCACTCTGCAACATTCAAGAAAAAATATCCAAGCCTTACAAATTTAACTTGAATCATTGTTATTATAATATATCTAATTATTTCCATAAAAGTTTATTCTTGCTTGTTTTAGACATAAATATTTATTTCTGGAAAATAATTAGAGCGTGCGGCCCGTGGGTATTTTCACAACCCTTGAGGTATGAAAATTTGAACCATCCTGTATTATAATATACGAATTAACTGTGCATTATTTTCAAGAATTATTTAGCATAATTAAGTTTGCTGACATTCTGAAATAGTCTTGCTTAATGCAAAAGCGGCCCCTGGATGCTGCGCATTAGCTTACCAGCAAAGTCACATATGCTGGAGCCGATCACGTATTCTATGTTAAAGAATTGAAGCCTATAATTCAAGCTGCGTGATCGCCATCTTGGAACTCTAACACAAGATGTTTTGAACTCCAGACCAGGCGTTGTATACGGAAATGGCTTAAGAAACATCGCATGTCGTCATGTTTCCAGCAATTATCGCCTGGTTTGGACAGGGCTTAAGTTTATATAAAGGTGTTCGAAAAGTGTTCCAAAAGATCACTTTGATTAAATTACAAAACTATATAAATGAGGTCTGAACAGTTCAAAACTGTAGACATCATCATACGTACATTGGTGTGACCAAATTAGACGTGCTGTTTTAAAACAAGATTTTTCACGTGCAATGCATCTCGTTAAGAGTAGGCAAGGCTAATCCGAGGTCAGAAGAGGCTCAACATCCGGTTCAGATAACCGCCTTCATGCACATTTAGCATATTCGAGATTGTTTATGTACGTCAATTCGCGGAGTAGTAAAGATGATGTACCAGATGGCCTACCCTTCTCTGGGGGGAGAGGGGTGGACATCTGGGAACATCTAACGTCGCCAACAATGCGGATATATTCAGCGTTTCACATGGTGGCAAACATTTTGGTTGCGGCTGAACGAAAACTATACAGTTCGATTCCTTTAAATTTACGTTTATGATAAGACGTCCACTTGGATTTGGGATCATCGTTTATGTTTAAGTTATTTACCAAGTATATTCTTTGAAGTTCAAGTTCAAGATGTCTTATCATTGAAATTGGAGAGTAGTCCATATATACCCATTCAACGGATAAATACGGTTTATAAAGGCCCATTTAGTGAATAAATATGACTGTACATACATTGAGTCATAAAAAAGTAGAACCCAATAAAAAAATCACAACTTCGTGAAAAATGCTTCGATTTAAATTGGAGAATATATATATACCCATTCAATGGATAAATATGGTTTATAAAGGCCCATTCAGTGAATAAATATGACTACATACACTGTGAGTCATAAAAAAAGAGAACCCAGTAAAAAAAAAAATGCTTCGATTTAAATTAAATTTGGCACTTAGAACAATAGTGTAGGAACAAAAACTTGTTCCGGATATACGACAAACTTGAGATTTTTTCATTTTTTAACATGATGGTGCTCGAGAAACGGTTGAACTGCTGCAACGGGAAATACCACAGTTCATCGAAACCAACCTTTGGCCAATAAACAGTCCGGACTCGAATCCAGTGAACTATAAAATGTGGGGTTGTTCTCCAGGGAAAGGTTTACAAATCGAAGATTAATAATACCGAAGACTCGAAACTACGAATTAAGAAAACTTGGATTGAACTCGACCGGCGTACAATCGATTCGTCAATCGAAGAATGGCGCTTTAGTCTCCGGGCTTGTGTAAAGGCCACCGTAGAACATTTCGATCACATTTTATAATTCATTTTTGTTACTACACTATTGTTCTATGTAAATGCCAAATTTCATTTAAATCAAAGCATTTTTCACGAAGTTGGGATTTTTTTTATTGGGTTCTACTTTTTTATGACTCACAGTGTATATGGTCATATATTGCCAAACACGCACATATGTTCATATATGTGCAAATGTGTCCAATTTCTGCTGAGTCCATCCCCATGATTTTTCCACCCTTGACCCGGGTAATTCAACAGGTTGGTCCGGGAGCGGAACAGTTTTAATTTGTATGCATAGTGAGTTGAATTAAATTGGAATTATAAAAAATATGAATTCAGTTCAGTACCTCTACTTCTTGATGTTAAAATAAATTGTTCACATATATAACTTATTGTTGAATACAGTTTATTTGGAAGTTATAACAACATCCAAAAGTGTAACCAGTGTGTCCTCATCCTATAGTTGGGTTACACGGCCTTTTTCTTTTTAAACCGTTAGTCACCAGACTATACATTTTAAGAACACTTGAAAAAGAATTTCCCATAAAAAAAACCCCCAGGATTTCGTAAATGTGCGTTCCACTTGCAGTCACCCTTCATTGTCTTACAGAGTTCGCCGCTGACAGATAATTGAAGCCTGAGTCCATCCTTCGAAGGAACTTGAGTTTTGTTCGTCTCCTCGAGATTCGCATCCTTGCCAGTGCCATGGCTATTTATAAATCGTCGATTTTCGTTTCACTTGCGACCCAAATACTTCCATGCAGCCAACAAAGTACACTGCAATTGTCCGAGAAAGGATATACATCGGCAACAAATTGAGATACTACCACAGGGTTCCCCCACAAATGAAATTTTCAACTACCCAATTTTTGATATAAACTTGCTGGATATTTATGCGATTTTAAGATTTTTTATTCATATTATGGGTGGCATTAAAGTTCGTGCGACTGCTAACTCTAAACTGAATTTAAATTGTGTTGTAAAATATTACTCAATACAATTGAAGGGCTTATTGCAACAATGTGATAAGCCACACTTTTTCCAAAAATGACATTTTTACATTTAACTATTCCCCAGTAATATTTCTAGCTATTTGGTTGATAAACTTATTAAATTTCTCCTAGATAGAATTGCAATACAGATAATCATCTTGTTGCCCACATGAAAATCACAGGGTTTTTTTACTAAAAATTATTAAAAACGTGATAAGCCACAAACAAAGATGGTGTGTAATAATGACAACGTATTGCATCAGAAGGGAAAATTGCTTGATTTTAGGTGAGAATAATGATAGTTTAAGTGAATTTGAAAATGATACAGACCAGGATGTGGATTACCACAAAGAATAAGAGGAATCGTCTCATTCAAGCTCAGTAAGTTACGAATAAAATAATATGTGGCTTATCATGTTTTTGCAGTTTCAGTTTACCAAAAATCCTTCATGCAAAAATTATTATTAAAAATTATTTAACATTTTTAACATAAGCTGCAACTATGCAATACTCTACTGATAAGCTTCAATCCCGTTTCTATTTTAAGCAAGATCCATTCGAAAATATAGTGTCTTAGTCATGTGCTGCTCATGTGGCATATCATAGTCTTGCCAGAAAAGTTTATGATCATGTCGAAATCATAATATAGTGCACAAATTAAAAAAAATGATTATTAAACATTAAAAGTGAAACATAATTTTGCAGTATTTGTGCATTGTACTTTATTTTTTACAATTTAGTTCTATCTATAAAAAATATTTGACAAATTATTTTTGGGCAAAATAATGATAATCCACAAAAATCTTGGTATTGTAATAAAAAAAATGTAATAAATATTCCTCAGGATTAAATTGACTTCTGAATGTTGGAAGGGGTGCCTATACTGTGTTTAAAGATTATGATAACAAATAATTGTTAATTGGATCGTCCATTAGAATTATGGAATTTTTTAAAACTTAAAAATCGCTCTCCTGAACAATTTAAAACGTGTGGCGGCTTATATTGTTGCAATAAGCCCTTCACTTGATAAAATGATGTATCATCTTGTTCATCAATAAGTACTCCGGATGATATAATAGATTTTTATACATACGAGTAACCCTGAAAACGTTTCACAGAACCCAGTTTGAATACTGCGACAAAACACTAAAAACAGAAGCCATGCCTCTTATCAGAAAATTGATAATGGGAACCTCTTTAAAAAGATGAACTGCAATCAAAAACAGAACCCACGCGTGCTCCAAGATGGCGATCTATATATCTCTCTCTTCAGGATTTTAATCTAAATGTGAGGACAGAGCGGGGGCGGTTATAAGTTTTATCGATTTTCTTGGTATCCACGTACCAAGACAACGAGAAGATGACGACAAAAATCACTGAGGCTGGGAGAGTTGTGATGACAAAATGTCCTAAAATGTCAACAATCTAGCAACACAGCAATTAATACAGAACAGCTGAATGTTGTAGCATCATCATGCATGGATGGTGGAAAATAACATTACAATACTGTTAGTTAAATTAAGAGAGATCACAACCCTATCCTTTTCAATGGGTAGGGCTTGCACAGATACTCACAGTTGAAAAAGGGAGGTTTGGGTGGGGGTGAGAATTGTTTGGGGTGCCTTGACCGATCAGAAAGGGCCTCATATTGTTGATTTTAACTTTGAAATGGTAATTTTTTAAAATTAATATAAAAGTTTGAAAAATGTCCGTTAGTTTGCACACGCTGCCAGCAGGTGGCAGCATGAGATAGGCAAGTTGCAAGTGCAAAAACTCAAATAATAATTTAATTTAAAAAATTACTATTTTAACGTGAAAAATTATACAATCAGTACCTTGCCGATTCATAAAGCTATTTTAAAAAAAATTATTTTTATTTAATCTTTTATTTTTGACTGTGTCTTTGCAAATTTACCCATTGAAAGGGGTAGGGTTGTAATCCCCCTTAAGAAATTACAAACTGTAAACAAGTGGTTATTCTCTCACAAGCTTCTGAGACAAACTTAAACCCGTCACGGCACACCGGTTTACACAAAGTAGTGTGTAAACTTTATCTTAGTCTCAATATCCCCTTTTTCCTGAAAAATTCTCCCTTCAACTGCATATTAATCCCTTATAGCGCTTGCTCAAAAAATAGTTACATCCATATTACACCTCAGAATCCCTGTCCCATCTTTAGACCACGCCATTACACGTTTGGCACCATCTCTTTTAGGGAACATCCATTAAAGATGTCTTCGATTTTTTGACTTTTTTTTAACTCTCCCCCCCCCTCCCTCCCTAGGTCTGCCAACGTCTGTCATTCACAACCCCCCCTCCATAAAGACGTCTGATTCCAAAGCAACATTTGCGAACTTTATTAACTTTATTAAACAAAATGCACAAATGAATGCTACTAAAACTGATTAAAATAAATTTTAATTTAATCTTGCTCAGCAAATGGAGATGTTAGCCAATTAGTTAAA
>JAQGBW010001225.1:0-28174 GCA_034698625.1 Julus scanicus
GAATGGCGGCTGATGTGTTAGGTCCGGCTTGGTGGCGGAGGTTTTGCAGGAACAGGGATGGCTTGGAATCGCCTATGTGAATGCCTTTAAGAACCTTGCGGAGCTTGGTGTCCTCCGCCTCGCCAAAGTTCTTGATGATCCGCTCATAAAACAACACTTTGCTAAAAAGGCTTCGAATCATTTTGATTCACCCTGTACATCAATAACAGGGTGCCCAAAATGAAAGTACAGGATGTCACGAAAGTGGGATGAACATAGTGGGATGATCATCGTCCTAAAGTAGTTAAAATCTTATTGACTCGCACTGTACCTCCACGGCTATACAAGGTGTCTCCAAAATCTAATACAGGATGTCACGAAAGTATGCTTTTCGGATAAATAGCATATACGAACTCGGCATCTTTTCTATCCGTGTGTGGGACACAACCCGTATTTATCAATTTTTCCATAAATCTTTTCTGAGTCACCCTGTACCACCAGCATCGTACAGGGTGCCCAAAACAGCACGAACGCGTGGATGTCTAGTGAACACTACTACTGCATATTTTTTCTGTGGATATTCTATCGTAAAACGTGTAGCAATTGTAACTCGTATGACGTCATCGATGGCGTGTTCCAGAACTCAATACGCCAGCTGTTCGAAACTGGGTCACAACGCACATGAATTCTGATTCATGGTCCACACAATTAAGTGTTCAGAAACTCAAAGGCAAACGAATAAACTCCCGAGTTATGTTTATAAAACGGTTTAGAGCACATTGGCCGGGATCAAATCTGTTTTTTACCCACCCTGTATACAAAAAACAAAGTATACTACAGGGTGACCTAAAAGATGGATACAACTAAGATGTAACGAAAGTTAAAACGGGGAAGATTCTGAAATGTATCGAATGATTTTGACATTAAATACACTCGTACAGGGTGTCCAAAAGGGAGTACAGGGTGTCCAAAAGGGAGTACAGTATGTCACGAAAGCGGGGTATAACAATGGTGCTTCCCCATGTACACTTCTTCCATGAAGGAGAAGAAGAAGAGGAGGAAGAAAAACACATTGGATTTAGTTGAGAATTTTGGCAGCAGAGGCGCTGCAATTCCACTTTGAAAGAGGGAACCAAAGAGGAGGAGGAGGGAAATAGGACAGTGTGTTGGTTGCCTGTTTTGATCCACTCTCATTCTGGCTTTATTAGTTCTTCGGTGAGCAGCGAGAGAGGAAAAACTCCCGTTTTCGCATTTGCAAAAAAAGAGGTGAAAAGTGGTGAGAATTTAGAACATCGAACAACACGAGTGTTCAAAGATTTGAATTTGTGGTGAAATTCAAGGATTTCGAAGAAAACGCGTAACTACGTCTTACTTTCGTCCCTGGGAATCTCGGGAGTGAATCTCAAGGATTTTCAACTTTTTTTTTTCCTCAAAAAGGAAAAGGAATAAGAATGATGAAGATGAGTTCGGGACTCTCTTGGATCCTCCTTTTCTGGATATGCTCGGCTTACGGTAAGTTCCGGTTCCATTTTTACATCTGTAGCATCTTAGAAAAAATATCCTCAACAGTATGTTTGGAAATTATTTAGAACTTATTACGTAAAATTTACATCGCCTCATATACGAAGATAACGTTTCAAATTTTTGGAAAATTATCTTCAAAATTGAAATTTTTCACATTTATTTGTAACAAAAGTCGACAAAAATGTGAGAATTTATGAATGTTGATAATTAAAAAGAAACATAGTTCATTTTTTAACTGAAATATATTTTGTACAAAATTGTAATAAACACATTTCTGGCATTCATTTAAAAAATACGAAAGATTTTTGGAAAATTTTCAAAATTTAATCATTTATTAAAAATGTATGATAGCTGTATCAAAGCATATATTATTATAATTTAATAAAAAAGTTCATTTATAAAAAAATGGGTTAACTTTATGTCCCGTTTGATATTTTTTAACAAAAATCCACATTCTGCTTAAAAAAAAAAAAAAAAAAAAAAAATATGTTAACTGTGAACTTTCAATTTCTTGAAAAGTACTGAGGAATTTTTGTAAATTTAGTTTATTTTTTAACTGAAATATATTTTGTACAAAATTGTAATAAACACATTTCTGGCATTCATTTAAGAAAATACGAAAGATTTTTTTGACAATTTTCAAAATTTAATCATTAAAAATGTATGATAGCTGTATCAAAGTATATATTTTTTATAATTTAATAAAAATAAGTTTATTTATAAAAAAATGGGTTAACTTTATGTCCCGTTTGATATTTTTTAACACATATCTACATTCTGCTTTTTTTTGTTTTTATTTTATTTTTTTTTTTAATATTTAACTGTAAACTTTCAATTTCTTGAAAAGTACTGAAGAATTTTATAAATTTCTTAAAATTAAAACATTTTCAATTTACCCAATAAAAGTTGCAATTTTGCAAATAAGGGGATTTCTAAAATTGTACAAAAGTATCGCGTCTACATTTTTCCTCATATTAACATCGTTTTTTTTAAAAATATAATCGGAGGGATTTTCTAATTTTCCATAAAAAATTCCAGTCAAAATAAGTTCTAAAATAAATATTGTTCGGATTGCAGTAAACCAGAAGCAATCCGAAAACGATTCCTGTAATTTAAGGCGCGTGAAGTGTCAAGTGTTAACGACGTGGTTAGTTAACGCCTGTTAGTTAAAGCGACATTCGAGCCTGTATTCCATTCCGGAAATTGGATATGCCAACAGAACCGTTTCCGGTTGTAAACACGTTTTCAACACCTGCTCAACGTGGTTTTATTTAAAATTACGCGTGTTTGTGTCACACATTCATTTCATATGAATCACTTCCAAACACCCAAGATGCAATTTCCAAAATGGCGACCTCCACTTAACACTATCTTAAAAAGAATATAGCGAAGTTTCCAAGATGGCGGCTTCCACTTTAAGAAAGCTTCAAAACGCAGATTAATGTTTCCAATATGGTGGGCTCCATATGACGAGGTAACCTCGAGTTAAGCCCACGATGGTGTTTCCAAGATGGCTGCCTCCTCTCAACATTAATAATTGCATTGAGGACTATAACAATATGGTATTTTCAAGATGGTGGCGGGGAGTTGTATTCAGCGTCCCCTCGCGGTGTACGGATTTTTGAATGTGGAGGTTTTTTGGGGTTATAGATAGCCATATTATTCGAAATATAGTAATGGCGGAGTTAAATTCGTCAATTACGGATGTTTTTTTTTGGTGTGGGAGGTCGAAGGTCGAATGAATACAGCATAAAAAAGCGTTCCAAATTGAACACATGTCATTGTAATGTGCGCGGTAACACAATCTCCCTCTCTTTCGCTCGTTGTTGTTTGTAGTTTTGTTTTAAACATCTGGGAAAAATTGAAGCCTGCTTAGCCACGCCCACTCGATATTCATACCCAGTGGGCGTGGCTTAACGAATAATTTGGGGAAATGAGAACGTATTATTGGTCCAGCTGTAGCAAAAAAAAATCTAATAAAAGGCCAATTAAGAGTAATGAAAATACATGTAGTTTCTAGATGGACAATAAGGGATAATAAGACCTTAATTTCATTTTTAACCCTTGAGTCACCGTATAAAGACATCAAGTTATCAATTCAATTCAACTCAGTACCCTACAGTCAGAAAATAAATGCCATATTGTACTAGCTGGGGGTCGTACTCTTGCAAGTTCAGGAGAATGCTACTTCAGTAGTGACTTAAGGTGGGTCTCCACCAAGAGTATCATTGAGTATACTCACGGTTTGTTGAAACAAATTAGTCGAAATGTTTGCTTTACAGTTTCGTTTCAGCAAACTTATGACGCGTTTTACAGCCTAGAATCGGGAGTCTACTCATTTTCGCGATCCATCGGGTGTCGGTCTAGATCAAAGGAAAAAAAATAAGTCGGCTGACGGCTAAGCCGTCAGCCGAAAGTTTGCAGACGAACTGAAGTTCGAAAATGCCGCGGATTGCGAAAGTAGCAGATGTTTTTAGAAATGTAGATCGTTTGTAATGCGCGTGGTAGCGAACCTACTTTGGTAGGAGCGCCAACACAACGACTCATTGAATCTGTTTTTTTTAGTATTTTGGTGGAGACACTTCGGCTTCATTATCATTGTTGTGACATCATGGTTTTCGGTTTGCGTTTTTTGTTTTAGATTGCATCCTCATACTCAATGATACTCTTGGTGGAGACCCACCTTTGGAGGCGTACCGCAGTTGCCCACCAAACTACAAGCTCAAGCTTTATCTCTTCTGAGCTGCATCTCAAGCTTAAGTTAAAGATTGAGATGACACTGTACTACTTTATCGAAATAACGTCTACTTTATAATTCTGCAATATAAAAAAATAAAAAATAATTAAAAAAATGTTGGCTACGCACGTCCGGATAATCGAGTTTCTACTGTACTATTATGTACCTAAACCACGCATATTTGAGGTGGCGATCGTGTGGGTATGCCGGTGTGGCAGGCAAACTGAGTATGAGGATGAAATCTAAAACAAAAAACACAAACCGAAAACCATGATGTCACAACAATGATAATGAAGGGGATGTGTCTCCACCAAAATACTAAAAAAAACCGGCATCGATGAGTCGTTTTGATGGCGCTCCTACCAAAGTAGGTTGAGTATACTCAATGATACTCTTGGTGGAGACCCGCCTTAAGTTGGGCAAGTTCGTCAATGGGAAGGTGAAGTGGCACGATTTGGGAAATGGCCTGGGCCACACTACCAAAGAGGCAGTCCCATATGCTTTGGCTGCAGCGATGAGGAAGGGACTTTCCCCCGCATTTCCACCCTACCGGGGGATTCAATAATAAAAAACAAGTACCAAAGGCAAGACGTGACACGCTCCTTCACGTACATTCTTGGAGGAAAGAATTCGATCAGCAACTTTTTCGACTATAAAATAACTCCAAAATTAGCTAAATTGAACTTAAAAAAGGGTTGAAAGCGAATCCACTTTTAATACTCTGAAAAACATAACCCAATTTGGCGTTCGTTATCGCAGCAGCCATCTTGAGTACGTGCTTACTCGATGAGTATTCCGATCACGTTTACTTCCAGGTACAAAAAAGGGTTAATTGTCTAAACCGGTTTTCACAAACGAGGAAATCATTCATGTCCGTGTTGCCCCAACTGTCATGGCCGTCCAAATTCGATAAAAATGGGTCAATGTTTTTCAGTTTTCGATGAATTTTCGCTTTTATAATATCAGCTACTCGTAATGAATCACTCTCCGTGTAATTACTCGGCTGGATTACATTTAATGACGATTAAAAGTTGTTTTCCAACTTCCGGAAGTCACGTGCGCTGAAGTTGGAAGGCGGTGACGTCATCGAAATACTTAATCGCTCATGTTGAAATTGTGGTTAATGATGGGTGGTAACGATATATGAGCGGGTCTCCTTAATGGTTATAATTAACGAACAAGGATGTTTTAACTAAACTCTAGAAATGACCTTCTGTAATAAAACAGCTCAAGATGGCGGCCAAGGAGACGTAGGTTACCGATGATGTCATCAGTTGCCATCTTTGGGTCTGGAAACGACTTCATGGCTGCCATCTTTGTTTGTGGAATGCTGTCAGATCAACAAAATTGTTGGGCAGACGCTTGATATTACCAAGATGGCGGCCAAGGAGACGTAGGTTACTAACAATGTCAGGAAACGACTTCATGGCTGCCATCTTTGATTTTGAAACGCTGTTAGATCAACAAAATTGTTGGTCTGAACCTCGATATTACCAAGATGGCAGCCAAGGAGACGTAGGTTAATGATAATGTCTGGAAACGACTTCATGGCTGCCATCTTTGTTTGTGGAATGCTGTCAGATCAACAAAATTGTTGGCCTGACACTCGATATTACCAAGATGGAGTCCATGTCTGATGATGGGGGTTTATTGGTGCTGCGATACACACTTTTCAAGGGTATTTCCCATCATGTATGTAGTTGGTAAGTAGGGCGGCCATTTTAAAACATTCCACCGCCACAGAGGTCGTCAATTTCGTTCTTAATTTCAGCCGCGACGTTCCGTAATTAAACAGGTACTAACGAGGATGAATCGTGGATAACACGGACTCTTTTATTGGTGCAATGAGGCTAATCGGGCGATGAATGGCATGCGTGTCACCCCCACACCAACCCCGAGGGGGAGGGAGTGGCCCGGGGATGAAAGGCCATATTTAGAATGCCGTGGGTCGAAAGCCAAAAACTTAAAGAGTACGCGGAAGATTCCACATCCGGTTGCCCGAAATAGCGAAGACATCTTCATCTTTTAGATAGAAAAAAAATATGCCTTTCATCCATTAAATAATAACTTAACAAAAAAAAAAAAAAAAAAATGAAAAACCGTCCGGTTTCGAAACCAGGATGAAGGAAATAAAAATAATAAACGTTGGGCGATTCACAGCGCCATCTGTGGCGAAATTGTTATCAATAACGCGAGAATATTAACAGAGGTCGTCAGTGAAGACGTGAGGATCTTCTTCACGGACATTCTTGGCAGGAACGAGTAGAGGGGATGACTCCTTTCTTTATAAACGAGGGCTCCGATTCTAGCCAATCAGAGGGCTTTTAAAATACGAACGGCTGCAAATTTTGGCAATTCGATACCGTAACTGGAGTTTATTGCATTTGGAGGAAAACGCAAAATGTCGGCATGAAGGGAAAAACAAAGTCGTTCGTGGATGTCAATGACACCAAAATTCAATTTTTTATCATAAGTAATGACGTAATGACGTCATTGTTTTATTGCTGCGTCATTTTAAGAGGGGTTTTGGGTTTCACGGTCGTCACAAAATCCACATTTTTGTATTTCTTTAAAAAAAAACCAAAAAACCAATTAAAAATCCACCATAAATCAAAATGTGACGTAAGAGGATTGAGAATCTTCTGAATCCCACTTCCGCATCACGTACTTCCTGAACGTCCCTTTTTTTGATGCAGGGTTCACCCAGACCTGGAAAACCTGGAAAACCTGGAATAGTCAGGGAAGTTAGAAAGACCTGGAAAAGTCAGGGAAAAATGTAATATTTGAGAAAAAGTCAGGGAAATTTACTATAAAAATTGTTGAACTTTTAAAAGCTAAAATTAATTTGCTGGACTTTAGACAAAATGAGGGAAATAGTAATTAACCGTAGTAGGTTTTCTACTAGTGACGGTAATTTTTGAATCTGGATGTTCTATTTCGGCACTTTTTGAACGGGATTAAAAATCCGATTTTCTGTGGTAAAAATGCAAGTTTTCTTCAGTACAAATACAAATTTTCTGCTGCAAAATTGCATTTTTCGGGAATGAAAATCCGATTTTCCTGAAGTAAAAAACTGATTTTTTTGTGGCAAAAATGCAATTTTCGGGAATAAAAATCAGATTATTTTTCTTGAAAAATCCACTTTTTGGTAGAAAAAATGCAATTTTTCTCCAGTAAAAATACAAGTTTTCCGCAGTTTGAGCTAGTCAGGGGAAAAAAAATTTAAAACCTGGAAAAGTCAGGGAAGTTGAAAATTTTATTTGTGGGGGAACCCTGTGATGGCACCTAAATCTGAGCTTTATCACGCGACTAAAATAAAAGGAGGAGTCTCCTAATTTAGAGAAAATAATTCAAATATTTGAAAATTATTTTGAATAATGCGTCGATCAGTTGTGGAATTGGGGCTCCTCCTTCCAGCACTGTTCTCTTAATCTGTCCAGGACTCTGAGGAAGTTCCTTCCTGTGGTCGTGGATGTTTTTGGTGCTAGGACTTTGCACGTACAGCAACTCTGCCATTTTTGACAACTGTTAATTAAGCTAATTAACGAATGCGACGCCGTTAGAAGCCTCAATTATCGCACTTCCGGTTTTGCGTTCCTAATCTAGAATGATACGTTTTCTCTTAATCGCATTAATTGCACCATGTCATCAAGTTTCATTAATTAATAATAAAGTAATTCATCAACGCAAATTTCGATATTTATTTATTTAAATAATACAATAAAGATATTTCAAAAAATCCAAAAGCTAAATTAAGCAAATGTTCGAAATTACATTCCAAAATTACTCAGATTTGTATCTTAAAATTACGCAACTTTCCTAAATCAATAGTGTATCGAGTTGGGGGGGAGGGGGCAAGGTGGGGGTCGTTCGTAAATGTTGTCTTTCCATCAACGAAATCGTTAGGGCCATTTGTTGCGGAAGGGAAACCCTCCACCCCCGATGGAGCCACCTGCCAGCTGTCAGGGGGTGAGGACTGAGGGGTGACCGGGTGAGGGGCACCTTTTTGTGAGGGTCACTCGCGAAAGTACGAATTTCAGCTGCTGCTCATTTGAAGCCTCCTCCGAATGACACAATGCGTATTATAGGGGTCCAACTCGCACCCTAATCGGGAGGCTGGTCGGGGTCAAAGGTCAGGTCTCGATGAAAGGGGGGACGAATTAAAGCGAGCCGAAACCGTTTTCAGAGGAACCACGAGTTGGTAAAATAGGGAAAAAAAGCTGTTTTGTGTGGAAAAACGGAAAAACATTTGAATGGGTCCGAGGACAACAATGGGCATTTGGGGACAGATGCACCTTAAGAGGGAGGGTCCATTGCGAGGGGCTTTTTCATCCATCATGTTTATGGCCAATTTTAAAAACTCCTTCTAAAATTCTAACCGCTTTCTGAAAATGCCCCGAGTCAACTTTTTGATCAAAGTGATCAAACATATTTCAGGAGGTGGAGGGGATGAAGGGAAGAGGCGGGGGGGGGGAAGAGGGGGGAAGAAAGGAAATTTAATGGTCCTCGTTTTTACCTTAGCAAAATTGCGTTTATACCAAAAAAATTGCGTTTTTCCATAGCAAAATTTAAAAAATTTCGTTTTTACCATAAAAAAAATGTAGAAAAAATTGGTTTTAACATAGCAAAATGTAAAAAAAATTGCGTTTTTAGCATAGCAAAATTTAGAAAAATTGCGATTTTACCATAGAAATTTTTTGTTTTTAACAGCAAAATTTAGAAAAATTTCGTTTTTCAGTTTTCATGACATTTCCAAAAGGTTATTTTCAACATTTAAATTTTTATTCACACATATTTCGGAGGCCCGGGCCCCTAAAAATCTCGGGCCAGGGGTATTTCCCCCCTTCTCCCCCCCCCTCTTTCGTCAGGCCTGATCAAACATGTCCAATATGGTTCCCAAGACCAATTATTAAAACTTGAACCCTGGGTGAACTTTCACTTTCAGGGACACTTATTTCACCCTTTGCCACGCATAATGACGTTTTGATTCGTCTCGGTCTTTCCAAGAGCATTGTTCGTGCTCTTATAGAAAGGGTGTGGTCCCTCGTTTCAAATAAACAATGGCAAGCAGCGGTCTCACGTGACTCCGTAATCAGGAGTTACGGCGCTGGGACCCCCCGACGCTCTTGTTTTGTTTTAGATACCATTGTTCTAAGAATCTCAGGTTTATTTAACGCCAATTTAAAATCAACTGAACCGGTTCATTTAATCGTAAACGTTCTGGTGAAACCCAACGATGGATTTCCACACAATGTTAAGCTCCACCAAACGAAACATAAACATCAAACATACACAAAAAACTCTAAAACAATGTTTTCAGCATGTTTTTCCAAATATGTTTGGCAAATTGTGTCAAAAAAGACACAAAAAGCGAGTGTACGCACCTATTACACATTTCGAGAAACAAGACGGAGCTTGGCATATTTCAAAATGAAAACCCCATGTTTCAATGCTCTACGTCATCAACTACGTCACGAAACATTTGAGAAACATGTTTCCCTTTGATCCGGACCGCCTTTCGAGCGATCGCTACGAAACATCGAGAAACATCGAAATGTGGGGAAAAAACGGAGGTTTTCCACACATGTTGACAAATACTTCTGGACACATCAATGTTTGTATGTTTATGTTTGTGCGTATGTTTATGTTTCTCTAATGTTTCGTTTGGTGGAACCCACCTTTAAGGTAAAAGGGCCTTGAGGCCCATGAGAGGATAGTTCTGTCTAGGAAAGGGGCTTAAATCAATGGTACCGAAAGATCCACCTTATGGACTAAACGTGTACAATAAAGCTACGTATCCACCAAAAGAAATGTAAACATACACAAAAAACACTAAAACAATGTTTTCAGCATGTTTTTTCCAAACATGTGTGGTAAATTCCTTTGATCCGGACCGCCTCTCGAGCGATCGCTACGACACATCAAAAAACATCAAAGTGTGGGGGGAAAACATCGGTTTTCCCCACATTGTTCGCAAACACTTCTGGACACATCAATGTTTGTTGTGTATGTTTTTTGTGTGGTTTCTTTTGTTGGATACCCACCTTTATGAACACTCTTGAAAGCGTCATCCCTCGTCCATTCCGTTCGATTTATGGTCCTTGTCCTGTGGACTAATTGATTAAAATGTCAGCTGGTGACCATGGCAACGCGTCACCGTGAATCAACCCATTTTCCCCCATCTTCAGCATAAACAGATTTCATGTAGAGCGACCTCCTTTTTTCATAACATCATTCGTTTCGCCATTTTATCATCTATTCGTTTCGGTTGAAACTCCCACCCTCACGCAGCGCCATCTGTGTACAAATACATCCGTTTCCGCATCGATTACACCGCCATCTGGCGGGCTCAACCCACGGGATTTCGTTTAATTGGGGCACATCTGCTCACTTCAACTGGTGGAAAATAAAGTCATTGAATGAAGAAATGACAAAATTACGACATTCCGGGAATGAATGACGCGTGATGACGTCATTGTTGCACGGGGTTGATGGACGTAAAATGACGTCATTCTAGGCTCGAACGTCATCCAATACGTACTTTTGGATTTGGGATGTCATAATATGACACCATTTTGGCCACTTTTGAGGGAATATAAGACCTTTGCTCTATGTAAGACCTCTACTCAAAATAAAACCTCTACTCAATACAAGACTTCTACTCAATACAAGATCTCTACTCAGTGTAATAACTCTACCCAATACAAGACCTCCACCCAATACAAGACATCTACTCAATACAAGACCGTTACTCAATACAAGACCTCTACTCAAAACAAGACCTCTACTCAATTTAAGACTTACCATCTGCAATTTTGTCGTCCATTTTGTCTTCTTGGCCAAGGATAGTAAAGACTCAATGACGTCACTACGAGAACTTTCCATCGACCTGTAAAATATAAAGTAAAAGTTATGTAGCCTTTCGAACAACCTGAAATTCCTAGAGGGGAGTTTAAAAGAAAAAAAAGTATCTAAAAGGGGGTCAGACGTGAGAAGCTTAAAAAAAACTCAAAGACCCAGTTTTTGAAAAGTGAAGAAAAAAAAATCAACTTCATCCAAAAACAGACTCATTCAAACATCAAAAAAGCATAAAAGATTCTTGTCTAAAATTATACAGGATAACGAAACAGATTATTCCTCAACTTAAAAAAAATAGACAAACAAATATACAAGAATGAAAAAACAACCTCCTCCCCTTAGTGGCAAATTCCATGGGAAAGTAGGGCGAACAGTTAAGTATAGTTTAATACCGAAAAAAAGGGTAAAAAGTTATGACTGGGCCCTAGGCATTTTGGTGTATGGATCCCTGTACCTCGTGTGTAATACGCAGTACTTAAGATTGAGCTTGATTTAGTGAAAAGAGCCAATGGACTCCTTATCATCTATCTAATATGAAAAAAAATAACTAGGGCTATAGGAGATAAGGCCTTAGGCAGACCAGGACTAAGCCAAGAAGTGCCTTTAGGCAGGACTGGATCAAGCTAAAAAAGAAGGGGTTAATGAAACCGAGGAGGGCGTTTTACCTGAACCTAATGTTCATTATTGTGTAAGCCAAGAGAGGGTCCTAAACTTAACTGGATTAAGCCAAGAAGGGCCACCAGGCCTGACGAGAAAGGGGGGAGGGAAGATACCCTGGGCCCGGGATTTTTAGGGGCCCAGGCCTCCAGAATATGTGTGAAAAAAATTTTAAATCTTGAAAATGACCTTTCGAAATTGTCATGAAAACTAAAAAACGTAATTTTCTATAATAAAAACGTAAATTTTCTTTGGTAAAAACGCAAATTTTTTTTGGTAAAAATGCAATTTTTCTAAGGTAAAAGCACAATTTTTCTATGGTAAAAACGCAAATTTTGTTTAATAAAAACGCAATTTTTCTATGTTAAAAACGCAACTTTTCTAAGGCAAAAGCGCAATTTTTTTTTATTAAAAACGTAAATTTTATTTGGTAAAAATGCAATTTTTCTAAGGTAAAAACGGGGACCATATATTCCTCCCTCCTCCTGCCTTTCCACCGGGCCCGGCCCTGGCTCTCGGCGCCCCTGAGGGCCACTAGGCAGCTATGAATTAGTCCAATAAGGATCTTTGTGCATTTTAGGGACATTTTTACCTGTACCTAATGTGCGATGTAGAGGAAGGCAATTAAGAAAGTGTCCTAAACTTAACTGGATAAAACCAAGAAGGGCCTCTAGGCAGCAATGAATGATGTAGAGGCCCTTAAACCTAAATTTGGACCCTTATTCATGTAATGGGCAGTAAAGGACCTCATACAGGGACAGATTAACCCAAAATGGTATTACATGGTGTTCGCACATCGATCACGGTTGCAACAAAACGCCGTAGGGGGGAGTTATTTTCAAATGCCCTTTGCCATTGAAAGCGAAGGCAAGACCCCCTGGCGGTGATTTAAGAAATGTACTGACGTTTTTGTACGGCGTATTTGAGAGAGGAATTCCTGATGTTTTGACAGGAACCATTCTCGTTTGTTTTTGTTACGTCAGCCAGCGCCCTCTTTATTTACTTCCGCTTTGTATCCTTAGTGACAGATACGTACAGGTCCAAAAAAACTTGAGAAAAGGGGGTTGTGGACCCTCGTCCCAAAAGGGGATGGTCAGCTATGCGGCCACCCAGATTCCTAGAGGGACAAATAGTCTACATTGCATCACACTGAGCAAATGAACATTCGTGTTTATAGTGGCTAGTTTTTAACTTTTTTTTTGTTGCTAGTTTCGTTTATTTGAATTTATGGTAGAGTATTTTGTATAAATCTCATGCTAAAATCTAGTTCTAACTTTTTTCCAGATCATCCCATTTTTTTGTTGTATATTTTAACAACTTGTTTCGTAATTTGCGAGAGAAGCATCTGCGACAGATTTAAATAAACATGTTTTTGAATGGTCTGTTATTTCTTAATTTGTGCATGGCGTAACGAATTTCATTTTTTCATTCGACCCAGCTGCGAATATTTAAAAAAAAAAATAGTTAAAAAATACGGTGGCCACCCAAATGATGAAGTTGGGATCATCACTAAAACCACAACAGCTGCCTATCCGAAATCTTGCCTGAGAAAGGACAGGGTTTCTAATATGTTGCTCATAGAACCTGTTGGATTTACACTATAGTACAAACTGTCTAAATGGGACCGGTGAAAAATATGCTTTTAGGCAGGTTATGCTGCCAGATAGGCCCTATTCACACACAACCGAATATCGTCTACTACCAGATAGGTTAAGGTGTGAGCATGCGCACTTCAGCTCTCGTTTTAGGACGGGCTTGAGGTGTAGATCCCAGGTCAGGTGAGGTTTAGTTGTGGCAGCTTCCGCATAATGGCAAACAGAAACTCCCAGTAAGCGGGCTTGTATAGATTGGCAACCACTGTGGGGTTATGGATCCCATGGACCTGGCGTTCCTGGCATGTTTATACTCCTTTCAAACGGAGGGCTATATAGTAGATCAATGAGCACCGAGGTCCATTCTTTGCATAGCAACCTAAAATCTACAACATTTTTTTGCTTTTCCAGTTAGGACGCCATATTTTCAAAAGCAGAAAACATAAAACTAAAAGCAAGTTTTGAAAAACATGCTTTTTCAACATGTTTTCGAAAACTCGGCTTTTGCTTTTGGTGCGGTGAAGCCGTACCTTAAGACACGTACTGCCCCCTCAAATCAAAATAATGAACTCAAACATTTTGTAAAACATTTTTTTTTAAAAAAAGCTACTGGGTAAATTTAAAAAAATGCTCTATTTGGTTCATTTTATATGGTTAATCAAAATATAATTTTTTTATTGTGTATAGTTGTATTACTTTGTCCAAATCTGTGTTTGAAAAAAAAAAAAACACATTGCAGGTATTGGCTCGTGCACCGCCATAACACATTGCATTTTTGTATGTTCAGGGTAGGATCTTGGTCTATGATGCAATTAATAGCTCTCAATTGAATCCACGTGAGAGAAACTCTCTGGCAGTTCTCGCTAATGGACACACCCCTGAGAGTAGCGAGCACAATATTGAGCGTGCTACTGTCCGAGAGCTGTCATTTTTTTTAATTTTATCGCTAGTGGACACGTGAGCCCTGGCCTCTCTGATAGTAGCTCACAAAATACGAAAACAACTCCCACATGGGCAAACCATCTGAGAGTAGCTATCGAGAGTTAATCTGACGTGGAAACGCAACTTTATAGGTTAGGTCAAGTAGGGTTAGGTTGTTAGTCTTGGGTTAGCACGATTGAAATCTTTTTGTGTTTTGGTCTCGTTTTGCGTCTCCTTCACCTTTAGTAACACCATTGGTCGATAAATTCAATTTAATTTCGATAAATTCGATTTAATTTCGATTAAATCGAGCCAATTTCTGAAATTACGCGAGTGTATCAAAGTCCGGTGTTACAAAATGTAAAACGCTTACCTTCATAGTATGAATGTATATCTCTCTAAAATAGTTTCACGAAACTGTAGCTGGATAAGTAAAAAAGTCACTTATTGAAGAAAAATTTCAAAACAAATCCGAGAAATTTGTTAAAATCTAATCCAATAACCGAAATTTGTCCAGATTCGGACAATGGTCTACATGATTGAGATAGCAACTAATTAACCTAGGCTAAAATGTGATGCCGGCCGCCATATTGAGGTTTATAAAACGGCATTTTTTAAAAATTGATTTAGTATGAAATTTACTCCATCTTGGAGTTTCCAAAATTACCATGGAACCGGTGAATTCAAAATTAAGCTAGCCGCCATCTTGGAGTTCAAAAGTGTTTTTAAACAAATTTAAACACGACCTTTACCAAAAATTTGAAGAATAGCACAATTTAATAGTTAGTTTTATAGAGTTATATACTAAACGTTTGTTTAATTTGTAACAAAAAAAAAAAGACCTGGACTCATGCAAATAACATGATGCCGACCGCCATCTTGAAGTTTAAAAACAGGTTTTAAACATCCCTAAACGTCCTCTATCACAAAATCTACCAATACTACAATTTTAAAGAATGAGTTGTCGTTTTATCTACTAAAATTTGCGTAGTTTAAAAAAAACATGCCAACTAACTGCTGGACCCATGTAAAAAAACTGACTCCGTCCGCCATCTTACATTTTAAAAAGTTTGAAAAACATAGTTTTTACTTTAAAAGTTGCTAACACGTTATTTTTTATAGTTTAGTTTACTCAAAAGATGGTTTCCAAGGTCAAAATTCCCATTCTTTTTTTTTCATTTTTAGGAGGTTGTGATTTGGACAGTTCATTCCTATGCATTTTTTTCAAACTTAAACGATCCGTGACGTCATTAAGTCAAAAGGGGGAGAAAGAACGCAGATGCTATACTTAAGTTCACGCTTAAGTTGTGTTAAAAACCATAATGACGTCACACCGTGTCCAGCCAGAGGTTCATTATAGCCCATTTTAAAAAAAATGGGAACATGTCGCGTTAATAAAAATGGCCGCCGTTCCCCATTTAAAGCCATATAATGAGGGAAATTCTCCGAAGTCGAGACAATAAATTAAGAGGGAGACAGAGGGACATTCTCCCTTTATTACGAAAGTGCCCAAAAAATAAAAATACACCCACATTGAGTTGAAACACGACAAACAATCGCTAAATTAGTGCCATAAATAAGAGAAGGAAAGACTCTTTGTCACGACATTTCGACGTACAAATAAACATACAGTACATAAAAGGACACTTTCTTTAGCGTGAGACACAACTTCAAACCACCTTCCACCCAACAAATTAATACGAGGGGATTGACAACGCATTATTTATTATAAGCAACAAAATGGCCGCTGAGAACTGAACTGAAATTGCCGCATATATCCTTTGTGACGGACCCTCCAATAGGAGGCGCTACCGTAGCGCGAGTTATCACACTACAGTAGAAACTCGATTATCCGGACCTCAATCATCCGGACGTGCGGAGCCAACATTTTTTTTTATTTTTTTTATTTTGCAGAATTAGAAAATAGACGTTATTTCGATCACAAAAAGCCAAAAAAAATTGAAAAAAATGTACCCGAAGGTCCCTAAAAATGTTCTCAAAAATGTATACGAAGGGTCCAAAAGTCTATATTTCTGAAGACATTTTTGGGGCCCTTCGGGTACATTTTTTGATTTTTTGGCTTTTTATGATCGTTATATGTCTACTTTCTAATTCTGCAAGAACAAACTGCAATTTTAAAAGTCGAAATTCGACTCATTTTTGAAAAAAACGGTAAGGGTATTAAGAATCAATGAAAATTTGACTTTAAAATTGCAGTTTTTTCTTGCAAAATTCGAAAGTAGACGTTTTTACGATCATAAATAGCCACAAAAAAAATCGAAAAAAAAAATGTATTCGAAAGGCCCCAAAAACGACTTTAAAAATGTACGTATAGACCGTTCGTGTACATTTTTAAAGTCATTTTTGGGGCCTTTCGAGTACATTTTTTTCGATTTTTGTTGGCTTGTTACGATTGTAATAACGTCTACTTTCCAATTCTGAAAGAAAAAAAAACTGCAATTTAAAAATATATTATAATATAAATATTGTATATACATTTAAAATATGTGCAAGACATTCCTGCAGGTAACAAACCACTGACTGGCAGCTCAGAAATTGCCCTATACAGTAGAAACTCGATTATCCGGATTTTTGCGTATCCGGATGACCCATGGTCCCAATTAGTCCGGATAATCGAGTTTCTACTGTATCTATTTTCCTTTTTCAGAAGCCACTATTTCATAAGCATGCCTTTCTCATCAAACCACAACCAGTCCTCCAATGATAATGTTTCCCTTATCTTTCGGACAGGGTTTTGTTCATATTCGCCGTTAGATGGCGTCCATCCAGTTTGAGTGTCGGCCTCTAATTCTTTTACACTATGATATAATGTGGTTTGGAAACACAGAAACGAGGTTTTTGAAAGAGAGGATGTCAGCGGGAGATGCTTAAAAACAATTGTTTCAAAAAACTCAATCGCGAAAACAATGAAAATAGGCGGCATTTTTGGAAGGTTTTGTCATCTGCTATGGCCATATTATTCCAAAAAGACACGCTTTGAGGACAATGACATTTTGACATCGGTGTTAACGAAAATCTCCCATTTTCAAACAATGACAACGAGAGAAACAATAAGTTGAAAAGGAGCAACATCGCTGTTATGTTTCTCACGATGTTTCAGCATTGTTTTTGCGCAATATGATTCAGGATATTGCGCAATTTTAGCTTTATTGCGCTTTGTTTTTTAAAATATTTTAAAAATGTAAGAATTTTAACAAATTCAAAGAAAATGCGGAAGAAATCTAAGAAGTCGAGCAACGAAAATATTACATTTACGAAGATGTTGAAATATCTGTAAAAATGTAAATTTGAAAAACATTAATGGTTGGAAACATTCTGTATTTAAGATGTTTTTTTGGGGATCTTTCGATCAGAAGTTTGCGTGTTCAAATCACGTCCGGGTCACCAGTTGGGGGATCCTTGGATCTTGGAGAAACAAGACCACTGTTTGTAAACTTAACGTTTGTCGAAATTACAAAAAGTACAAATAATAAAATAAGTAATGGCAAACTAAATTAATGTGACGTTGTTTGAGGCTGGCTTCTGAGGAGAACTCGACTGTGGTGGATTGGTCTAGGATGAGTAGGGAGTCTTTCCTGTAGAAGGGCCAGCACTAGAAGAAAAAACGGGTTAGCAGCATGGGCAGAGGTCTCCTCGACCATTTGGGTGTGTCCAATGGAAAGGGCCAATGAGGGTTGACCTCAATGTCATCAGGCAGCTGTGCACAGGGGTTTGTCATCCTTGCAGGCGGTTTGACACGCCATGTTACCCTCGAAGCATTTAGCAAGGATCGCCACAGTTCCTTAAGAGGGATCACAACCCTATCCTTTTCAATGGGTCGGGTTTGCAAAGATACTCACAGTTGAATGAGGGAGGTTAGGGTGGGGGTGATAATTGTTTTTGGTGGCTCGATGGATCAGCAAGGGCCTCTGCTTGTCGTTTTTCACTTTGAAATGGTAATTTTTAAAAACTTATTATACAAGTTTGAAAAATGCCCGTTATTTTGCACACGCTGCCAGCAGGTGGCAGCATGAGATAGGCAAGTTGTGAGTGCAAAAATTCAAATAATAATTTAATTTAAAAAAATCTCCTATTTTAAAATGAAAAATGAAAGGCGGACCCATTGCTGATTTATTAAGTCATTTTAAACAATTTTTATTTTTAAGTAATCAAAAAAGATTACCTAAAAATAAAAATTGTTTAAAATGTTTCACTGTGAATGTCTTTGCAAATTTACCCATGGAAAGGGATAGGATCCCCCTTAACTACTCTCTCTAACTAATCCACCTCTACTACTTTATTTACAGGTATAATTGAACATATTATAACTTAGATGTCTTTCAAAAGATTTGAGGTAATTTAAAAGGTGAAAAATCGATAGGCAACATATTTTGTACGTTGATACAAAGGTGGTTCTCTCTTTATGATGTCTCCTATTCATAGTTTCAATTAATCAACGTTTTGTTTTCGTTTATAAAGTTCATTTACTCCCCCAAATCGATCTGTAACGATAACAAACCGCCATTTCTACTTATTTTCTACTCCAATGAATCCTGGGGTCGTTTGTTTTCTGGCAATTTTCCATTTCCACGTTGTTATTTTTTTGTACATTGAGTGTTGAATCCCACATTGCCTGGTGCATATACGGGCGCACCCAGGGGTAACCCGGGGTAATAACGATCCCCTAGGGTGGGGTTCGTACAGTGATATTTGCCATACCCAACGGCTCTATTTCCCCCCTTCAAACCCCCTCGGGATCAACGACACCTGGCGGTTGGGGGTAAGGACGATATGGGGTTTTGTCTTCTTCTCTTATTTCGGTTTTATGATTTTTTGCTTTTCAAAAATAGAAAAAAACTTGGGGAAAAAATGGTATATAGGGCCATATAGTATGTAATTTTGAACTTTTCATCATTCCCTATTGATTATCTTTTAGATCAAATAAAAATGACTGCAAGAAATTAGGAAAGTAGTTGTCAGAGATGTTATTGTTTTCTAATTAATTTATCTATATTGAAGGTTAGGGGGAATGTGGGCTTTGTACATTTCCTCAATTTTAAGGTGTGTATGCACCAAAAGAAACATTAAGACACACGAAACATATAGTAGTATAAGAGAAGTCATTTTTGGCTCACTTTCTTCTTTATTCATTTTTGTACATTTCAATTTCGTAAAACATTTTTAAAGAATTGCCAGACTTTTTTTCATCAATTTCACCAAAAATGACTTTTCTTATACTATACTCATGCTATGCAGATGTGTCCAAAAATGTTTGTGAAACACGTGTCAAAAACGGCCATTTTCCGACATATTTTGATGTTTCCTGATGTGTCGCAGCTCGATCAAAGGGGGAAAAATGTGTCCTGGTTAAGGCGCTTTTACCAAGGCCTGTACAAGATGACGTAGCGCATCGCAACACGTGATTTAAATTTGGAAACGTCATTCTGCGAAACAGAAAACACTTTCTGCAAATTTTCTACATCATGAAATGCAGACGTTGACAAAAGCGCTGAATCAGCTAATATGAAGCCCCGCCTTGTTTCACGAAATGTACGTCCTCATGTACAGTCCTTGGCAAAAGCGCCTTACCAGGGAACATTTTGACACATTTTTTCCTTGGATCCGGACCACCTCTCCAGTGATCGCTACGACACATCAGGAAACATCAAGATGTGTCAGAAAATGGCCGTATTTCACATATTTTTTGTGTTTTATATTGTTTCACAAACACTTCTGGACACAACAAAGCTTTGAAAACATGGGAAGAGGGAGACCTTGGCTACAAAACTTCTGATATTTCTCCTTATGACTACAAAACTGTCAATTATTAGATTAATCTAACTTAAAATAAAAATGTTGTCCCTTTATCAATACAGTGATATAGTGTGGGCAAATAAGTCACGGTTTGCAATTACACTAAAAAGTTTAATATTGGAACCACTTTAAGGCATGGAAAGAATCAAGTTGCTTATTTTAATTAACTCTGCTCTGATCAAATTAAACTAATAGTTTTTTATTTGCTACACATGTTTACCTTAGTAGTAATCCAATGTCTAAACGGTTTCAATTTATTTCTTCAAAACAAGTTGGGGTTTGGCGTCCTTCACGATTTGTTCAGTTAGTCAATCAGTTAGCTTATAACAGTAAATTATGTTTAATTACTACATTTAACCTGCTTCTACATTCAATTTTCTGGAAACCTATAACTTAAGGTGCCCACACTCTGCTGTAGGGGAGACTGGGGCACAATGGGTGCACTTTTTAGAATTCATTTTTTTTTGGGGAAAAATACTTAACTAGTAGCATTTTAAAAGAATAACGCAGTAATATACGAGCCTTCAGGATCTGTATACATTTTGTCATCGTTTTAGAGCTACTAGTTTTTTTGCTATAAAAGATCAAAGTTGGTTGCGCGGACTGTCCCACTGTGCCCCTATACCGGGCACAGTGGGACATGGCATGGAGTACAGTGGTCCACGCGAAATTGAGACAAATTTGACAAAAATAGAACACTACATTGATTAATCGTGTTTAATTCAGATCGTCAGTTTAAAATTCCAAGTATAAATTATAAATACGATTAAAATTAACTGTAATTACAGCAGCTTTCATATTTTCACCGCTTCCTCGTCCAAATGTTTTTTTTTTCTGTGATTGTGAACCATTTTTACTTTAAAACATAAATTTAAACGTGGTTTTAATTTAAAGTTAAGATTAATGAGAAAATATACAAATATTTTCCAAAAACATTAATTGGAGTATGCTGGGACATGTCCCACTGTACCCTGTAATGTTGCGGTCCACTGTACCCCGTATAACCAATTTAATTTGAATAAGGCCTTACAGTTGACCACATGGCTAATTAACATAAACTTTAGTTTGACATTCTAGCTGGATATATACACTCATTGCAGCATTACTAATGTTTTATAATTACAAATATAGAATAAAAATACAATTGCGAATTGAATTACTTTTCAAGAACAAAAACTTTGCAAATATTTTCTTCTATACTTGTGTCAGATCGCAGAAATTTTGGTTAATGAAGGAGTGCTGAACACAGCTTTTTTTGCAAATCAAAAGAAGTTGTACAACTGTGCCTTGGGTCCCACTGTACCCCGGTCTCCCCTACAGGGTGCCCCATATACCTAATTGCAATAGTTAATGCTGAAATTTGTGGTCCTCGTCGGGAAATTTCCATTATTGGAAAAAATGAAATTGGTATTTTTTTTAAACTTTATGTTAATTGAGTAATATTTTGGCGATGGGTCGTGGAAGGGAACTTTTACCAACAACGTAATGTACCGTCTGTTTATAATTGAAAATGACGCGTAACATATTTTGAATGTTAGACGAAATTAGACAACAATAGAGTAATTTTTAAACTTGCCACCGTGTGATAATAACGATGTGTATATTATTACAAATTCAAATTACAAAAGGAGGGAAAACAGGATTTCCACGCAACGTTACAATAAGTCTGTATTGAATTACGCCCTTTAACAACGGATTATAAATTATAAATTAATGATCGTTGTTAGAGGGCGCTGCATTCCACCATACAATGAATACGTTGAACTTCATTCAGAGCAGTTCCATCTGCATTTATATATTGAATGATTGAGAAATACTGAAAAAATTGAAAAAAAAATAGTTAAACAGGACGACCATGTTTACTGCCAGGATGTACTGGATGGACAGTTATTTTACGAACAGCGATTTTCTTCATAGAATCATAGGGCAAGTCACTAAACTGGAAACGTCCCCTGCCAATTTGTTTTTCATAAAATACATCTTCATTTTACACTGTACACCAACTATTTTCAACACATACTGTATAGGGGCCATGCATAAATGATGTCACGCAAAAACAGAGCTTTTTAGACCACTTGTCCCCCCCATCATTTGTGACATATAATTAAATTGGAGGGTTTATAAAATTGTGACGGTCCGTGACAGGGGGGAGAGGAGGGCGGGGCCTGTCACGGACCGTCACAATTTTATTAACCCTCCTATTTAATTATGTCACAAATTCTTCCCCTTCCGCCCCCTCGCAGGCAAAAAAACCCAACATTTTATAATTTTTAAAATTATAAATAAATCTCACAAGGTTCATGAATCATGAATTTTTTATAATAATATATATTTCAATTCACATAAAATTAAAATTATACATTCATGCATCTTAAATTAACCAATTGCCATGTAACCCTAATCACAGACACAAAGGACCTTAAATTGAAGGGTTACCATGCACGTGGCCACCACAAAATTTTTTAAATTATGATATTTGCTTTTAAAGATTCTTGTCTTCCCTACAATTTTTTTTACTAAAAATTGTGACATAATGCCATGGCCGACTCCCCCCCTCCCCTGTCACAATCTGTCACAAAAAGCTGGACCCCCCTCTCTCCCCCCCCCCCACAAGCGTGACATCATTTATGCATGGCCCCATATCAACCAAAGTGAACTGAAGATCAATATAAAACACCCGAATTTTAATAAACGTTAAAATTGTTTCCGGATACCAATTTTTGTTGGATGTTGTACAAATTGAATGTCTTTGAAAAGTTTACGAACGACATAAGTTAATGATTACGTTGCACTTTAGGAGCAATTCAAAGAATTGCAACCTTGAGAAGAATTAAGGCTCTGACATGAAAGAAAAGTAGGCCTCACGCATCAAATTTAACTTTTGTATCGTCGAAAAATGCACATTCAGCACTTCGATAGCCATATGATTAAAGAAGAAGCTTCTTGGATGACTTTCTTGGCAAGTTAATCCTTTCTACTTGTAACAGGGACTCCAGTCTAGTACATGTTCGTGTCCTTTCAACATGTTTTCTGGATAAATGGCCGACATTAATCAAAATTGAAGGAGGGATTTTCTTCCCAATTGGATGGGTTGTGACCACGGAACAGACAGGCATGTGGCGAACATATGTGCGGGAGACATAAGATGTCATCGATAGAGGGCGCTGTCACGAGGGGTCACCTTCTTACGAGGTTACGAGGGATGTACTTTCAAGAAAAAAAACCCTCCTCCGATGTCTTTTTTTTCCTCGTTTGGGACCCCATACGGTAGCCACTAATATCATCATAGAGTAGTGCACGGAGACCCTCGTGGTGGCCCCAAAATGACGAGACCCTCCGAGGTCAAGGGCCTCCGGAGGGGGCGAATGAGTAACACTCACTCTCACTGACGGATTTATAACCCTCAGCTCCCATATCAAAGGGGAACGTCTTACATAACTGACGAAAACGACCCGTGTCTGCCACCAATTTAGGCTTAGGACCTTTAGGACAGGGGCCAGTGAACAAAAAGTGGGACACTTCGGGTCACCTCAACACCTACGTGTATTTCCAATATGGCTCCAACACCTGCGCTTATTTTCAATATGGCTCCCAAGACCTAAAAAGATTTCCAGTATGGCCCCGAAGGTGCAAAAGCATTTCCAATATGGCCCCCAAGATGCAACAACTTTTCCAATATGGCCCCCAAGATGCAAAAAGATGGCCCCCAAGATGCAGAAGCATTTCCAACAATACCCCAAGATGCAAAAACATTTCCAATATGGCCCCCAAAGCGCAAAAAACATTTCCATTATGGCCCCCAAGATGCAATAACTTTTCCAACATGGCCCCCAAGATGCAAAAACATTTCCAATATGGCCCCCAAGATGCTAAAGCATTTCCAATATGGCTCCAAAGATGCAACAACTTTTCCAACATGGCCCCCAAGATGCAAAAACATTTCCAATATGGCTCCCAAAACCTTAAGATAGTTCCAAAATAAGCTCGTGAGACCTAAAAATAATTTCGAGGTCCTGTTTGAGGCTAAGTGGTTTTGAATAGCAGTGTTTTGACCTCTGCAAGATGAAAGTTCCCACAGACGTTAGACTTTATTGTACAATAATCTACTATATTAATCATCATTAGATGATTTAATTAAAATTATGAAATTGGCAAGTAACAGAATTGACGAAGGATGAATGCGAACTGACGAATGTCAGACATCTGCATTCACAATTTACACACGTACTATTAAGTATGAGAACATGTTTAGAACGAATAACAATAACATGTCATAAATAACACTCGTATTATTATTAAACAATATACATATATACTTAAAATTAAAATAATATTAAATGCGTTGTATATGACAATTACATTTTTCATACATATCATATGCAATTGTCTCTAGACGAATGAATCAAAATGGCCGCCACTATAGGGGGTCATTCTCGAACACTCCATGACGTCATGACTCATGGTCCATTGTATTCTAGACTGCTCCACTGGGTCTTCGAGGATCCATCGCATCCGCTTTGAAGAGGGAAATCTCTCTTTTGAAAGTAATTCTTAAATAAAATCATTATTTTTAATAATAAGAGCGAATAATTTGCTCACCCCCATATGAGGGTATCACGTGATTCTATTTTTTGTAAAGAGGGCCATTCGCCTCTGCCGGAAGTTAAACAAAAGGCGCAAGTTTTGCTAACATTTTTCCCATGAATCCTGTAGATGTCATTTTCCCCTAGTAACCGCCATGTTGCTAATAATAATGATACGTTTAACAACGCTATAGTTTCCACTTGGGTGTCCAAACCTAGCATTAAACTAGCTGTTCGACTTTAATTAAAGATGGCGGCCTTACTTTTTCATCTACTATAGTTTTTTTTTTATAAGGCTTACGAAACATGACGAGGGCAATGGTAAACGTGTCACTAATTTGTCCTTTAATATCTCTACTTTTAATTAAAGATGTTTCGGCTCATATATATCAGTCATCATCATCATGAGGTACTCTTCAAAGTTATTATCGTACATGTAGAAAATGGGGAAATACATACTGCATGATATTACAATATATATATAAATAACAACTTCAGGGTATACTTAGTGAATTATAATACTAAAGGTGGGTCTCCACCAAGAGTATCATTGAGTATACTCACGGTTTGTTGAAACAAATTAGTCGAAATGTTTGCTTTACAGTTTTGTTTCAGCAAACTTATGACGCGTTTTACAGCCTAGAATCCTGAGTCTAGACTCATTTTCGCGATCCAGCGGGTGTTGGTTTAGATCAACGGAAAAAATGAGTTTGCAGACAAACTAAAGTTCGAAAATGCCGCGGATTGCGAAAATAACGTTAAAGTTATTAAATATCTAAATGTAGATATTTATTATAGATATGTGGCAAATATGTTTTTAGAAATGTAGATATGTTGATCGTTTGTAATGCGGGAGTTTAAAAAATTGTGTAGATGGTAGCGAACCTACTTTGGTAGGAGCGCCATCAAAATGACTCGATGATGCCGTTTTTTTTTTAGTATTTTGGTGGAGATACTTTCCCTTCATTATCATTGTTGTGACATCATGGTTTTCGGTTTGTGTTTTTTGTTTTGGATTTCATCCTCATACTCAATGATACTTTTGGTGGAGACCCACCTTAAGTCGCTACCGACGTAGGAGCATCCTCCTGAAATGATTGCGTACGAGCCCCCAGTCATATGGCATTTATTTGCTGACTGTAGGGTATTGAGTTAAATCGAATTGGACTTTGCAGTCAAGTGACTCTGTTAAAACTCATTTTAGTTAGTATAAAATTGTAGCGTTGCAGGTGCGGTGTTACATCGAGCATTGCCTAATAGACCTCTGTGCCCAGTTCTTTAGCGATAGTCCTTTTTATCAGGGTCTGCTCATTGTCCAGTGAGGACCACCATCAAGAAATGCCCGTCTTTGACAGTTTTGCTGACAGCATTCTTTGGATCTGTCCTCCTTGAAAATATAGTTCCTTAGACCATCGCTTGACTTTAGGAGGAATCCTCCAGAGGGCTCTTCTACACCATCGTTGCACATGGCCCTGGCTGAATCATGTCGACATTAAGTTAATTTGGTCGTCGTGGGTGATTAATATCTCCTAATTACGAGGGTGTCTGGACAACGTCCATCTAGGGGCGCCACCTACCTCGACAAAAGCCTCGTTCTCCAATTAGTGGCACTCGCGGCACCCTCTTCGGGGGTTCCTAAATATAAAAAAGTGGGGCAAAAAAAAGAGACCACACTCGCTTATGTAAGATAAGGCTTGAAAATTACATATTGAAAGGGAGTGAGGGGGTGGATTATGGCCATTTGGCCACCTCGCCCTCACTCGTCTGGGTTGGTGGAACCGTGATCATTCCTGCCATTATCTGAATGGTTAGGATAGGATGCCTCAAAACGGTTGGTTAAAATGAACAGCAACCCATCCATGGTTAGGATTTCATCCTATTTTCGAAACAAGATGTCCGTCTTTCGGCTAAAACGATTAATTTTGCTTTTACAGGAAACGCTTTTATCGTTTGTTTATTTACTCGTTATCGATTATTAACCTATTTTTTCGCTTTCTGTTTTCAAAAACTGAAATATTTTTAGCGAAATAATAAAAGGGAAAATCGCATTTTGATGTTCTAAGAAGGGGTTTGTTGATACGACAACGGCTTATTTGGGTTAATAGCTCGAAGCAGCGACGAAGCTCCAGGTACACTCTTAAAACACGAGGAACAAACCGGAAGTAAAAAAGATGTCTTCCCGGAAGTCATGTGGGAATCGAACTTGCTATGAAAATGGTTAAAAGTAAACCGTTGATGTCCTAAAATGGGTCGAAAGCTTTTATTCCTAACCCAGTTGCCCATTGCGTGTGGGATGATACTTTTTTTTTCTTCAAAAGTGGGCGAAACCAGAGTTGGGGAGAAAAAAAGGAAACATCCTTGAAGAAGGAAAATCGTTCTCTTTGGGAGGTCAAGTGTGGACTTAATTGGATGCAAATTTGCCGAACGAAAACTTAACACCGATTTAAGTGGTTTAGGTTGTAAACCACGAGGATTTTTTATTCGTAAAACCATCAATTCGTCCTCCACATATACCGTGATAAAAAAAAAAGTATTTGAACACCCATAATTCTGCTAATATTTCCAGAAATACATTCATTATAAACATGAAATTTATTACGAAGCTTTTGTAATATGGAACAAAACATTTGATGGTAACACACTGTCATAAATGTACACATACATTTTTGTACAAACAAAAACACCAAAAATCAAAGACAAAAAAGTATTTGAACACTTGATCAAATAATATGAATTATCAAATTAATATTTTTTATGCAATTTTTTTTGCATCAATCACAGTTTGGAGTCTCTTTGGCATCGATTGGACAAGAGTTTTTGTTATTTCAGATCCAATTTCCCCCCATTCATCAAGAAGAACAGTCCATAATGCTTGTTGATTATAAAATCTATGTTTTCTAAGTTTGCGGTCCAAAATACTCCACAGATTTTCTATTGGGTTTAAGTCAGCTGACTGGGGAGGTGTAAGAAGAGATCTTGGTGCATTATACAGCAATATTTATACAGAAATATTGCATTTATTGATGGAAATATGAATGCCAGAATGTTTATCTATATTTTGGGCAACAACCTTCCTGAGTTTATTGAGAAATAAAGTAACAGATGCATGTTAATATCAATCTCATCGTTCTTATTGATTAGAAAACTATAAAATATAATCGTTATTGATGACAAAAGTAGACGTTATAATTTGAAACTTTTCTCCGAATTAATCTTATTTAAGAAAAAAGTTTCAAAATATATATCACATCATTCGATATCTATAGATGAATTTGAATGAATTAAAAAGTAAATGTCTCGAATATCGAATGAATTAGAAATTTCGATTGCTCAATCCCAAACAGAAACGAGGTCAAACATGGCTACCAAAGCCTACCATCTAAAGGTGGGTATCAACCAAACGAAACATTATAGAAACATAAACATACACACAAACATACAAACATTGATGTGTCCAGAAGTGTTTGTCAACATGTGTGGAAAACCTCAGTTTTTTCCCCACATTTCGA
>JAQGBW010001226.1:0-28159 GCA_034698625.1 Julus scanicus
GCAATATTTCCGATAGAGAGATTCTATCTGTTTACAGAATAAACGACAGTGAATTACACCTACCCATCAAGAAGTGAGTAATTTCATAGAGTAATATCACCAGTTTTCTGAATTTATTTTTAATGCAACTTTTATTGCAGGGATCCTACCTTGTCGACTATTCCCTGTTTTTGTTTTTTGGCTATCATATAGCTGTTCATCACCTTCTTTCCAATTCCGTAGTGCAATGCAGACACGGTGAAACTAAATGTCTCCGACGACTCTGCCAAGTGTCCGATTTCCTCGAGCATAATATCCACATAATGCTCTGGTTCGAGGGCATTCAAAAATGGATACAGGGTAACGACTTTGCCATATTTTGGTCCTGGACATTCAAAAAGTAAGCTATTTGATATTGTAACTGCGATCGAGATTGACGGTTAGCATCAATCTGCTAAAGAGACAACATACCTTGCTGCTTTTTTATCAACTTAATGTTTTCTACGAATGCGTGAAGCAAATCTTTTCTCCAATTTTTCTCGCAATCCCGAAGAATAGATATCTACGAGTCGAATTTTGCATTTGTACCCGGCAACTCTTAACTAATCATTTTAATTTGTGAATGGCAGGTTTGAATTGCTTACCGTATTCTCAAGGTTTTTGTCCGTTTTGTTCGATAGTGTTTCTATGGATAGGACGTGGACCTTATTCGAAACTTCAGTTTCTATCTGGCATCTCAAGTTTGCCAAGAGCTGCTCGTGTGTTACTGCGCCACCCAAGGGATCGTAAAAGCGTTCCTAAAAGAAATGTACACCAAGATTAAACTATAGTGGAGAGTGGGTAGGAATGGGACATTGCCTATAATTTAAAATTTTAAAGTGTAAAAAGTTTGACACTTGTGTTCCCGCATTTGTTTGCATAAAATGGTGGACTTCTAATGAAATACAAGAATATGGGAAGCAAAAGTGTGATTTCACTAACAGAAAGTATGTTTTTACTTCAAATACTCTTCTAAAAGTATTGTTTATAGAGGAAACGTTTTTAAATTAAGTACATTAATAGCAGTTAGGATGGTTATGATGTTATTTAACGTTTTACACCAATCTGCCATGTCCTTTTAATCTTATGATGTGTTAAAGACAAATACCTAGTGGCAGAATTGGGACACATTAGTGCAGGAGAAATGGGACAGTCCATTTTGCTGGAATTTCATGCAATTTTGCTTTTAGAACTTTAGCATGGAGATCGCATGTGCAACAGTTCTGTTTTTATTTGATGTTAGAGCTGGTGATTTTGTGTTGGTGAGATTTGCGAAGAAAAATAATGTGGGTATGAACTCGAAGAAGCTGAATTGTATTTTTTGGCAAAGAAAGGAGAATACCCTGAGTTTTAAATTTACCGAAACAGCTTCCCCAGCTTTTTCTGTGAGGAGGAAAATCAAAATTGCAGGAAATCTACACATTTTACATCAATGTTAGTTAATTTTCAATAGTTCGTTATTTTTCTTAAAAAAAAATTGCTAAAAGGTAAAGTGTGTTCCTATTAATCTAAATACATAAAAAAAATCATTTAGTGTGGTAAAATCCTTTGTATTTTCGTTTTAAAAACAGTGCCATAGAGAGTAGTTTTATTTTAATTATTTTTCTTATTTTAGTGATTAAGTATTTTCAATACTGCACAATATTTCCAAGAGTATAAAGTAAATCTGTGAATAAAATTTATGTTTTATGGTTTGTGAATTATTTTGAAAATAAAAAAGGTGAAAAATGGCCTATTCCTACCCACTCCCCCTATAAATATACACATGGTATTGGTTGGTTGGACATAGTTTAAATGGCCCAAAGGTGCCTAACGTTCTAAATATTAGAAGTCACCAATAACAACACTAAACATGGCAGCACATGTGACATGTTCTAGTTTTTTTTTTTTTTTTAAGTGCCTTACCTTTGGAAATTTTTTATTCAAACGTGACAGTAAATTACAAGAGTAATGCCTCAGATTCTCCTTCGGAATTGGCTGAAAGTCGGGGTTCACTAAGCGCACCATCTAGAAAAGCATAAATCAATTTTATAACTCCAATGACGATAAATTCAAAAACTAATTCCATCATTCAGAAAATTGTAGCTCAATTTCAAAAACTAACTACCTCAATGACACGTTTCCTCTGGTCATTAATATAAATACATTCTTGGTCTATTTTCGCAATGTCTAATTCCTGCAAGTAAGCGCAGAAATTTTTTTAAAAAGGCATTGTAAAACAATAACAATTATAAAAGAAACGTACATATTTTTGTGCATCCTGTAGCACTAGTCGAATGATCCTCTTTTCCGGGATAGGTAATCGAGAGATGCATTCTAGGCATGCTACATAAGTTTGCAGGTTTGGTCTAATTTGCTCATGTCGAAGAACACCTATTAGTTCTTTAAGTTTGGACCAGTTGCCCTAATTCATCCATAGTTTAGGAATAGAAAAAAGAATTAAAAACACGTTTTAAACTAAGTGGCGTGCAGCGCTTCATGTTATTATGACTTACTTTTTGTGCATGACCAGTGAGGACGATGTTGAACAGTCTTATATCTGTTACTCTAGGGGCATTGTGAACATGTTTGCCTTTGGCTTTGTAAGACATTAGAGTACTGTGTGCCAGATTAACCTAGATAATGTCAAATTTAAAGACCAATTTATTAAATGTTAATGAATTCGACAGATTCTCGAATAATAAGACATTTCCATCATTTACCATGTCCAAATTAATGCATACGTCAAGGAACGAACTTAACGAAACATTTAAATGCATGTCTTTCCCCAATTTTTCCAGTTCATCCTTCTTAATTTTAAACCCGTCATCCTGTTTTTGTTCGTTTAAGATTTTTTTATTTAGGGGTAATCTGAAAGAGGAACAAATGGGATAGAGGATATTAGTTTGGATTTTTTTTTTGCTCGCGACTGTTGATGTTTGCAGTAAGTAACAATTTGTTAGGCACAAGTCTATTCCTACCTTGTCTTTTCTGCCACTTCCCTTTTCTCTGATTTTGCATTTTTAGACATTTCATCCATGTCGCCAATATCTGGACCTAGGTTTGGCAAGGACATTGTCCTTTCATCGTCTAAATCTCCATTAAGCGGTTCCAATCGATATGAGCTCATGCTTTCCAAAGTAAAATCATCGGCTAATTGAGCACTAATAGTACCACTTGCGTTCTCCGTGCCAGTTTTAACAAAATGTGGTTTCAGAGACTGTCGACTCGCCTTTTCCGTTAATTCTTGAACAATTTTAGTAACAGCTTTGTCCAAGGTAGGATTAATTACACCTTTTGTCGTCGAAGACGAGCAACCAGCAGGATTTAGAGTCTGCGATAATAAAGGCGTTGTATTAATTTTAGTGGCACTATTATCTTCATTTAACATATCGGTCCTTTCTGCATCACTAATTTCATTTGAGGATGTCGCACTCCCTGGACCTTTCGTACAGTGCAATTCTGTACGGATGGTAGCAGCCAGGTTTTTTAGGATTTCACTCGAAGACGATTTTTTAATGACAGCCCTTTTTTCCTTGATATTATTCCTTGAAGTTTCTGCCACTGTCAAGATTGAAAAGAATATCAGGTAAATTAGGACACTAGTCGACTACACCAGGCTTGGAAGGGACATTAATTGCCTTCTTACCTTGTATAAGTCCAGAATATTCGCTAGAATTAGCCTTTTTCTTTTTTTTCTTTAGTTGCATACGGATCACAGATATTTGTGTATTTGTAGATTGCTGTCTATGTGCTAATTAATTAAGAAATAAGTTTTATATATAATTTAACCAATGAAGCTTCACGGATAGACGCCTTGCCACACGATTTTCAACTTACTTTGGACGACTGTTGAGGTAATCCTTGAAAGTCTACATAATGGGCAAACCACTGTTGAATTGATACAGTTTGAAGGAATTGCATTGGAAATACGTAATTTAGATATTGGACATCTTAGCATATACATTTTAGTATATGCACGTGCATTCGGTCAAGCAGCTCGACAGCCGTCTAGTAACAACACCTTGCGGGAACGTAACAAACTGATTGGCTCGTTTTACTGGAAGTACGCAGTATGGCACATTCGCGATTATTAGATCAGGCTCTTTTTTTTAAAAGGTTTCATGACATGTTTTGAGTTTGCACAAGCTTGAAGAACTCTTTCTTAATTCCGGAGGTAAGAATTCGGATTTTGAATTAATCAAATGTGATTTAAAGGTAATTAAGGCTTGCGATATAGTGCCATTGAATGTATCATTAGTGTTCTTATTTTGGAAAGTTCCCAAAATTTGAAAAAAATAGGCATATATTTCCATGACAGCAGCTGCATGGCTGGGTTCAAAAGGTCGGAATTACCGACTTTTTATAATGTTGTATTGTCTATATGAACAGTCCATACCAGTAGTGGGTAACATAAGTTATGGATGGCATTCCTGCCTTGATTTGACGCCCAGGCAAAACACGCAAGTCCATATCCTCCACTATCCAAATTTGCGTCCCCGGCCACTACTCACATTTTCGCCGTCTTCACTCTGGTGAGCAAAAACCAATAAAGGTTTCTATTAAAATTGTTATTTGGACACTTCATTGGTTTTCTTTGGTTCCTCTATTGACTCCTATGGTTAGCTGTATTGACTAAACGATAGCTATACATGTAATTGAAACCAATAAAACCAATTGAAAACTATATATGTTCCAATTAACAATAGAAACCAAAAGAAATCTCTTTTGTTTTTTTCACCAGGTCACTACCCAAATTTGCGCCCTCGCCGTCCTTCACATAAATACTCCATCCTTCACTGCCCAGATTTGCGTCGATCCTCCCCATCACTATACAATTAAATGTGCGCCCGCGGCCATCCTCCACTTTCCTAAATTGCGCCCTTCACCACCCAAATTTACTTCCTCCCCCATCCTCCACTACCCAAATTTGTGCTATTTAAATGGGCGCCCTCTCCCAATCTTCTACTACCCAAATTTGCACCCTCCCCCATTCTTCACTACCTAAATTTGCGCCCTCCTCCATCCTTCACTACAATTAAGAGGGATTACAACCATATCCTTTTCATTGGGTCGGGTTTGCGAAGATACTCACAGTTAAATAAGGGAGGTTTGAGTGGGGGTGAGAATTGTTTTTGGTGGCTTGATGGATCAGCAAGGGCCTCCGCTTGTCGTTTTTCGCTTTCAAATGGTAGATTTTTTGAAAATTAATATACAAGTTTGAAAAGTGTCTGTGGTTTTGCATACAATGCCAGCAGGTGGCAGCCTGAGATAGGCAAGTTGGGAGTGAAAAAATTCAAATAATAATCTAATTTAAAAAATCTTCTATTTTAAAATGAAAAATGACAATCGAAGCACCTTGCTGATTTATTAAGTTATTTTAAACATTTTTATTTTTATTTAATCGTTTTTTGTTTGACTGTGAGTGACTTTGAAAATTTACCCATTGAAAGGGATACGGTTGTAATCCCCCATTCCCCTTAAATGTGCGCCCCATCCTACATTTTCCAAATTTGCGCTCTTCCACATCCCTCACCACCCAAATATTTACCATCACCCATCCTTCACAGCCCAAACTTGCGCCCTCCCCCATCCTTCATTACCCAAATGGGCGCCCTCCCCCATCGCCCTCATCCATTCTCCCCTGGCATCTGTGCTACGTAAAATAAGTGTACTTATCAAGTTTCAACAATAATGAATTTAATATATATTCGCCACATATCCATTTTAATACTTTGGCAATCCCCTAGCCACCTGTGCGGCTGCTGGTGGCTAGGGTTCGTCATTGGTGTGATGAGGAAGCAACATACTGGACCTCCAAATACGTAATTTCAGTTAGGATGAAGAAGACCACAGTTAACAAAACATATGTTGAGGTTGAGCATGATATGGCTTATTTATGTAGGTAGTTGTTTACATTATTTTTCTGATTATAAGTGATAAAATAGATATTGCATGGTCTTTTCACTCCTGATCACTGATAAAGTCATCATTCGTCTGTTGTTATAAACGATTTTATCGGTCGTATAAAATACATTGTGATATAAGCTATGAGAACTGTTCTCTGGTCACTCTGAAATTTTAAGTCAAGTAGAAAGTGGTAACGGCTATATTTTTGTCTCATTTTGTGTAGTTGTTACGTGCTAGTGTCTTTGAACTTTATTAATACAATGGAATCGCAGAAAAAACGTAAGGATTTGAGCCTGAAAGAGAAGATTGCAATATTAGAACAGTACGACGAGTTGCCCAAAACTAGTCAACGGAAGGCAGCTTTGCTGTTGAAAATTTCTCAGCCGCTTCTCTGCAAAATGTTAAAAAACCGCGACGAGCTTGAAAAACGAGCAGAACTGAATGAAAATGCAGAATGTAAAAGAAGTCGGTGCGGAAAAGACGAGCAAGTAGAAAAAGCTCTTAAACGTTGGTTCACTAATGTTCGCGAACAGGATGCCAGTGTTAGTGGTCCACTGATGCGACGAAAAGCAGAGCAGCTAGCAGCAAAATTCGGAAAGAATGACTTTGTTGCAACAAACGGTTGGTTCAGCCGTTGGAAGAAGCGAGAAAATATCGCTTATAGTCGTACGCAAGGGGAGCAAAAAAATGATGTTCCAGGCGCAGAAACGTGGATCAAGGAACAGTGGCCAAAGCTTCTTTCCTCGTATTTGCCCGAAAATGTTTACAACGCCGACGAAACTGCGCTTTACTTCAGAGCTTTGCCAGAGCATTCCTCTTTATTCAAAAATGCAGGCATGAAAGGGTACAAGTCATTTAAGGAGCGTGTTACTGTCCTGTGCTGCGTGAGTATGACTGGTGTTAAAAGAAAACTCTTAGTGATCGCGAAGAGCCAAGCTCCAAGCTATTTCAAAAATGTGAAAAGATTGCCAGTGGATTACAATGAGAACAAAACTGCTTGGATGACTGTTCATATCTTCAACGATTGGTTATTGAAATGGGATAAAGAGTTAACACATGACATTCTTCTACTAATCGATAATTGTACAGCTCACATTATAAATGTGTCTCTGAAACATATCAAAGTGGTTTTTCTACCCTCAAATACCACGTCACTGATCCAACCTTGCGATCTAGGAATCGTGCAAGCGCTCAAAGCCCACTACCGTCTAGAAATGCGTGTCAGAATCTTAGAATTGATGAAGGACACCGAACAGTTTGGTCCACATGACTTGACGAAAACGACGAGTTTGTTGGAAGCATTACATCTTTTGACAGTGTCTTGGAATCGAGTGTCTCCAATTACAATTCGGAAATGCTTCGCTCTTGGAGGATTTGCAGAAGACAAAGTTTTGGAAGATAGTGCCTACGAAATTAATGTCCCGACTGATATGAACATCGAAGATTTCGAAGAATGGATGGCAGTTGACGAAAATATTCCTATAGCTGCCCCACTGACTGAATTTGACATTTGCCATTCTGCCTGCGAGTCGAACAAAGAGGCGAAGGATGAAAATGATTCTGAAGGTGACGAATGCGAAACTAGCAACTTAGCCGAGAAACCGCCAACTAGTGCCGATATGAGAGATGCACTAAGAATATTGAGACTCGGGGTTCATCACCTATCTACCGACTTTCAAATGCAGTATGAATATGACAATTTTGTTAACGAACTTCTACGTAAAAATTGCGAGCCAACGAAGATTAGCGAGTTTTTTTTAGAGCTGTGATCCAAGTAGATTATATGCAAGTTTTTAAGCACTGTTTATATAAATTTATTTTACACATCAGTATTAAACCCTTTCTTCTAAATAAAAACAGTTTCAAAAAGCCATGACTATAAAAAACAAAACAGTGGCCATGTTTAGCCTAACTGAAGAAATAAGTTGACTGTAAGACATTCTTGAGATCAAAGATTCCTGTAAAAGAAATGAAAAATCATTTTTCTGAATTCTGTCGTGAAAATTGTGTCAAAAACTAAAACTCGGGAAATGTGGTTGGACGTGGAAATTTTGTGTTTTACTTACCAGTCTTTGGTGGACAAGTAAGAAGTTTATTTAACTTTATCATGGCAGCTTTAGCGCAAGCAGATTTACAATCTGCAATTTCACTGAAAAAGATTGCTCAGAAAATTGAACGATAGTCAAATGAAGAGTTATGATGAAAAAGGAAAATAAGCTTAAAACTTACAAATCTGTGTAGCTGTACTTATTTTCTAGGAACTTTGACAGATTCTCTAAAATCGGTTCACTGTGAAGTGCGACAAATTGTTCCCGACAAATCTGGAAAAAAATACATCATAAAAGTCGCCAAGAGTTAATATTGGCAATTATTTCATCCCCTCCGGAAAAAATGACTTTAAATTTGGGTGGGGTTATTATACAAGTAAATATGCCATTTTGATGAGAATCGTATAAAAGTACCGTATTCATTATTTCGATGCTCGATGGATGTGTCCAGTAGCAATCATGCACGGAAACGAATGTGATTCCTTTCCTATATTAGTAACAATTATTTTTTTTTCTCACAAATATATAGAAAGAAGAAGTTTATTTATAAATAAGCCAAAATATTTTACCTCTGACAAAATAATGATGTTAACATCATGTGTGTCGCATCCAAAGAATGAATGAAATTGGGTGGAAAGGCATTTTTTTGTTTATTTACATCTGGAAGGCTGAAACAAATTAAAAAAACAATCATATTTATTAGTTGTTAATACAGTACACCAAATGGATAATAATTTTTTTTAAAATGGCTCACAACTTAACATCCTTCTGTTTTTTCGTTATATAGTATTTATCCTAATTGAAAAAAAAGAGCAAAGCAGCAGATTAGAGAAAAGTTTTGTTAAAAATTTCAAGATTCTAGTAAAATAAATGAACCTTGTAATAGGGTTGAATAATGGGTAGACCAATAGGGGTCACCCATTCTACTGTCTGACCACACACATCAGAAATAAGGTGGGCAACTTCCGTTAACCAATCCTGAAAAATAATTAAATGAAAGCGTATGATTAATTAAAATGCACGATTAAACACGGTAGTAATTGTGTAATGACCCCACCCAATTTTAAAGAAATGTTTTTCGGGAAAAAGAAATTACGTAATTTACTGATATACAGTAGCTTAAGAAGTTTTAGATCACTAGGTCCTTGAAAAACCTCTTTAACAGGGTTCTACTGTATATAATTTACCCCTGCTCAATGCTTGATACAATAACCAATTGTGGTCGTCTGTTTTCCATAAATTGGGAATGTTTGCACTCGAGTTATGGATAAAAAGAGACTACAGCAAAGTGAGAATGACTGAACATGATGCAGTAAGCTTGGTACATCTGCTGTAATTAAAGTGTTATAATTTGAATGTTCAAATGTTTAATATATACATATTATGCCGTTAATCACTGGATATTTGCTCAACAATACAGAGATGTTTATTTATAGTGCGTGTACTAGTATTAAATATTAAAGTAAATATCTTTGTGCAGTGGTTAACATGATGTCTCATGTAATAGCCCCACCAATGTTTTGGAGGGCACAAATTTGTCAAAAAGGGTAAAAGTTATACCTGCGATAATTCTATTTTCTTAAAAAAATATTCTCAATTTTTTTAAACACTGTGTTGAAAATTTAAGGGATGAGCCTTAAAATCCTTGAATTTTTTCCAGCAAATTCACCAGACACCTTATTGTTGAAATTCTCTAACCTGTATTTCTTTTGTGGCGGTAAACATTTGATGCAGAACTTGAAACGTCTTTTCAGTTACATACGTTGATGCTTCCCAGACCTTGTTTTCTGGAAAGTCACTGATGTCCTTCAGTTGCTTGCAAATTTGATTATGAGCTCCGAAACACGTAACTCCATAAACCGTCGTCATCACGGTTTGTTTGATGACCTGCAGCGGAAAGTAATGCTACATTTAAACACACTCCCCAACAATAACTATTTGTTTGGCAATGGAAGTGAACAAACTCAACTGACCTTTCTTTTAATAAAGCTTTCCAAAACAATGGCAATCGCAACGCCATCTTTGGCATCTTTAGCACGTAGCTTTTCCACCTGTTGGGATTGAAATGGGATTCATTAGTACTTACTGATACAGCATCAACCAAAAGTGCGGCTCCAATGTATTTTTTTTTCATGATTGTCAATGTGTATACTTAGTGACAGGGGTGGTAACTTTGGGACAGTCATCTTTTTGCCCAGTTTAAATTTCGTGAGCGGGTCTTCATGGTGCCATTTCAGATATTTGGAGATGCACGCACTTCTATCATATTGTGGTCACTTCCGAAAGCACTGGCAACCATACTTTCTGAATTACGGATATTTTTACTGTAAAGGGGGTGCTATACATGCGATATTCAGCGAGTGCAGAGTTTGTATGGGAACAACAATAATTGAATCTTAATCATAATTAAAATTATATCTCAGCGCACAAATTCTATTGTAGAAAACTGATCGACGAATATTGAACGTATCGTTTCATTCATATAATATCGTCTGTTACTGTTAAACCACTTGACAAATATGTGTACCGAGCGCAACTTTTTCACGAAGTAAAAAATCTCGGGACAAAATACAGACTCCTGACGGGAAAAGGGGACTTCCTAGGCGAGTACCCGACACTACTAGGAATTTGGCGAGTTGCCATTCTGGACTCGCCAAATGCCACAGGTGTGGCGCGGCCTTAATGTCTTGTTTTTGTGTTTGTGCTAATTGATGTAGAAATTGATGGGAATATCCCTGCACCGGTTAATCGGAGAATAAAAAGTGGCCATAATTGTAAATGCGAAGGCTGAATATATTTGACCTGGTCAGTTTCAAATCGTAATTATTGAACTTTAAACGATATCAGCAACTGTCTAAAAGTATCCATATTTTACAGTATATCTAGACTTACTAAATTAGCAACATCGGTGTAAACGTCCTGAGGCTTGGCCATCGGAAATAAGTTAACTTGTTTGGCACCATCTGCATCACGTCCAAGTGCTGAGTAATGCTGCAATCCATTACAAGAGCCATCCTAAAAAAAAACAAAAAAAAAACGCATTTTTGTACAGATTGTAAAATTACTTAAGCAATTTCAATACTAAATGTTGTTTACTTGTTGGACTGGAAAGTGACAAATGTATTTCTGCGGATCAGGCGACCGAATAGCATTTGTAATTTCCATGCAGCATGCTAAAGTTTGCCAGGGCTGATCTGATTTCGCCCACCATCTTCTCCCCTGAAATATGACAAACCAGTTTAATAACACACACGACAACTGGGAATAGAGTTAATTTCAACCAATTATTCAATCTTAACGTGTAACGGATGGTCACTAGAATCGATGATTTCCGGCATGATTGTATTGGCATATGACAAGCGATTGGGAATGGTGTCTCTGTAATTGCAACAAAAAACTTGTAGAACAAAACGAAGAACCAAAAAAAAAAAAAATACCTTAACTACTTTTGAGAACGTTTCATTACCGTTTTTTTAATCCGGTTAAATTTATGAGGTGAATTTTAAGCCAATCCAGGCCTGTCTCGCCTAACGGTTTTCCCTTGGCAAATAACAATATGCCTCTGCTCAAGTCGCCTCCTAAATGAATCAAACGTATTTTGGAATCTATTTAATTTATCCATCATTTAAGCATAGCCATTATATATAAGAAGTATCAATTATTTTTACCAATATGATTGAAGTGAGGAGGACAGGGATACACTCTGCCACGGAAATCCATATTATGGGGGAACCAGAAAATCTTGTCACGATACTAGTTAAAACAAACACAATATTAGATAAAAGTTTCTAATTATAATAAAAAGGTATCATAAACAACAGACATACGTGATTTGCTATTGATAACTTGTAGAGTCCATCACACCTCAAACTGTGCATTTCAGCCTTCTTCTTTTGCAGCAGTTCCCTGTCCTTGATTATTTTAGACTGTTCTATTTTGCTCATGTCCCTTTTGTAAAATTGAAAACGATTGTTAAAACTACTACATAAAAATGTTACGGAAGATAATGGTTGTTAGGATTTTACTTACGGACTAGTTAAAGGTAATGGAGGAAATTCGGATGATGGAAGAGGAATACCCAACGCTTCGTCCCCCTTATCATTGAAAACTTCAATGACTATGTCCAAAATCTAGTAATGATAATGTCAGAAACTTAGACATATGTACTGATAACTTAATAACGGTTTAATATTAATATAAGTTATTGTACGGGTTTGTTTATTTTCCATGGACATTCGCCCAGGTAGTTAAGCGAATCGTAAATTGGGAAAAACTGCTGGTTTGGAGTTTGCTGCAACCTGATTCGATGTTTGGAATTAGCACCCGGTATACGCATAATTTTCTCTAAAAAGTAAATGCAAAAATGAAAACAGATTTAAACACGAGGAACTGCATAAAGAATCCGTTGTATCATCATATGCAAATTTTCTCACCGGTTGAGAGGAGGTACCCCCCACTTCCGATAGAGGTATATGGTAGAGGAGGAACCAAGGTTGGTACAACGTTTCCTTCAAACGTTAGGGTATCCATCCCTTCCGATCGATACATGTCAACAATTATGGGATGTGCCTAAAAAAAGATTAATAAACTTAATTTACCTTTTGTTTAAATTGCTTACGCGAAAGTTTAGTAGAAATGCTGAAAATTACTACGAAGCTTATTACCACGATTTCTTCTTTATGTCGAAATGTTTTATCCCGAAAAAGAGTATTGAAAGCATTTCCACGAGTCCTTAGAAACATTAAGTTTACCAATTAAAATGACTATAATTTATGTGAGCAATAAAATCAGAGATTTAATTAAGCAGAACTAATACCCTTTAGTGGCTTCAGATTTCGATGATTCCTCAGGTATCTCCACTCGCTTAAGGATAATATCGTACAAAAACGCTCCTATCTAAAATGTAATTTAAACAGCGGATAAGTAAAGAAAGGATGGAATTGTACGAATTGAAAAAGTAGTACAACTCACGCCAATACATATATTGCCTGGCCAAGATTTTTCTTCAAAACCCTAAAACGAGTTTCATTTCGGTAAACAACTACTTAAAACTTCATAGGTAATTAGCATATGAAAAAAAAAAGTATTGTGAGCTTACGATAGTGGGACCATCCACGTTTTCATTCATGAGTTTCTGCCAATATACCCTCGGTGTATACTGCAATTTCGGTTTCGGATTAACATAATATTTACAGTATTTCTGATAGAGAGATTCAATCTGTAAAAGAAGCAAATTCCAAGATTTTTTAGTTATTTCGCCATAAGGGCAGATTGATACATAGATTGAAACTTGAGAACTTATTAAGTGGGAAAATTTACATTATAATTGTACTTTTGGGACCATGCGATTCGACTTCCTAAGTGGGTTCTAAAGAAGTTAAATATTGAATTTTCAAAATAAATCATTTCTCCTTGGCAATTCCAGTTTCTACAGATCTGGGGGAACCCGGCGTTAAATTTTATAAACAGTTCATTGCCATAAACCTACCTTATTGACCACCCCTTGCTTCTGTTTCGTAGCTATCATATACCTCTTCATCACCTTTAAGCCCAATCTATATTGGAGGTAGCGCACAGAATAACTAAACGTTTCTGTTGTTCTTGCCAAGAGTTGGATTTCTTGAAGGATGAGATCGACGTAGATGCTTGCATCGAGAGCCGTTAGATATGATAGAAATTTGATCGACTTTTTTAACTCTACCGCTGGAAATCCAAAAATGAGAATAATTGGGTTATTAAAATCGACAGCAATGGACAAGACTAAATCCCATCCTAACGAGGAATGTGTTAATTTGGGAACGCACCTGGAAAGTCACTGTTTAGCCTTTTAATATTTTCTGTGAATTCTTGAAGCACTACTTCTTTCCACTTTTCCTCACACTCACGAAGATAAGATCTCTAAAGTTAAATTGCGTAATTTAAAGCAGGTATATTTCTTCCGTTTGCATTTGATTAAAAGTTGATTGTGCTAGCCTTTTAAAGAATAAACTAACTTACCCTCTTTTCAAGATCCTCGTCCACTTTATGGGCTGATTTTTCAATGGATCGAACCACGACCTGATCCGTTACTTCAATTTTCATTTGGTCCTTCAAGTTTGAGAGAAGCTGCTCGCATGTCAAACTACCCCCCAATGGATCGTAAGAGTAATCCTTAGAGAAATCAGATGATATATTCAGAATCTCTACCAGTAAGTACCTTAATATTCATTATTAGTGCTTCAATTATTAATGTTCTGTTTTACGTATCTTTAATGTATTCATGAATTACTTTGTACTAGGCGCATCACTATATACAGAACCCCAATTATCCGAGCCATGTGTAATACAACATGCATAATATACGAGTAAATATTCGTAAAATTTAGGTTTAATGCAAATTTAATATAAAAATCCGTATTATCAGAGACTCGGTCAGCAATAAATCGGATAACTGAAATTTCGCTGCATTTTCATTATCTGGAACTTATTGTAAATTCAAGCCGGTAACCTACAGTCAACAAATATATTGTAACAATTGTCCATCTTACCTCGGTAGGTTTTTCGTTCAAACGAGATGTTAAATTACAAGCGTGGTCTTCTAGATCCTTTCTTGGGGTTGGCTGAAAATCAGGACGAACTAAACGCACCATCTAAAAGAGCATTCCTCAATGTACCAAATTGTTATACTCAAATTGTATATATCAGACATGCTGTACTTCGAATAACCAAACTTTATTACCTTGATTATGTGTTTTCTTTGGTCTTCCACAAAAGTACACTCGTGGTCTAGGTTAACAATATTTAAATTCTGCGAAGAAATATATTAAGAAGGGTTAAAACTAGTATTTGAAATTTCAGCATTGAATGTAAACTTTAGGATTTAGGCATTTCGAAGTGACATACATGTTTTTCTGCGTCTTGAAGCAAATCTTGAATAACTTGCTTATTCCCAACTGGAAATTGGGATATACAAGCCAGACAACTCGCATACGTTTGCAAGTCTGGCTTAATTTTCTCTTGATGAATATAAGCTAAAATCTCCTTTGCTCGGTACCAGTTACCCTATTTCAAGAAAGTTTAGGCAAAAAAAAAAAAATAAAAATTTATGAAACTGCAGAAAAAAAATTTAAGAAGGCAGCAACGGCATTCGAAATTAGTAACTTACTTTCTGCGCATGACCACTGAGGACGATGTTGAATAATTTAACATCATTTAGCTTTGTAAAACCCTTATCATCCCTTTCTCGGAAACTATCACGCATTAGTTTGCTATGCGCCTTATTAAGCTAGAGTATACGAAAAAGAATAATGAGGAACATTGTTTTTACACAATGGCAGACCACTTGACGAATTACAAAATTCTTATCATTTACCTTGTCCCAATTAACGCAAACACTTAATAAAGCTTGCAAGGAATCCTTTAAATGCAAATGCTTTTCCAATTTTGTAACATCGTCTTTCTTAATTTTCGCAGTAATTTCTCGATCAGATGCTTTGAGGCATTTTTGCCTTCGTAATAATCTGAAACGTGAACAGAACAGAGATGTGATAAAAGAATGATATTCATAAAGCCTGACTGGCAGATTTAGATATCATGCATTTACGCAACATTCAACAAAATTAATTACATTGAAAACAAATTAATCAATAACTAAGACAAAATTGAATCTTATGTAAATGGCCATCATTCAATCTTACCTATCACTTTCGGCAAATTGCTTCGTTTTTGATGATGCTCTTTTATGAAACTCGTTCTCTTTATTATTAGCATGTTCTTCGTTGGTTAAGAAAGCGCTACACTCGTCGCTGAACTCTTGAAAATATGGCTCAAATTCCAAAACACTGTTTTCAATGTTCGACAAATCCTTTGTAGCAAAATCATCAAAATTTGTTCGACCGTTCAATCCATCACTGACCGTACCACTTTGTTTGCCAATATTCGAACGAGTCTTAACTAATCTTGCTTGTCGCCGACTTTTTTCAGAACTTTTCTTTTTGGGTAAATTTTCAGCAAAGGATTTCAAAGATAATGACGTTACACGAGTTGTTGGCCAATCATTTCCGTTCACCCCATCCGCTTTACAGACATCACTAGCCGCAATGGATGTCACATGTTTTCGCAAACTTTTTAGTCCTGCAATATCCAGATTGTTTAAGATTTTACTAACTGGAGATCTCTTTATTACAGCTCTGCTTTCTTTGACATTAGTTCCTGAGGGGCCTTCGACTGGAATAGAGCAATTTAAGAAGTATGAGACAATGCTCAAACCAATTAAATGTATAAAGGTGCATTTCCACGTGAGATTAAACTCTCGCACATTTCCGCACGTGCTACATTGTAACTACTATAGAGCATCTAGAGAGTTTCTCTCACGTGAAAACACAAGTTTAGAAAAGGACGTAAGTGAGTTACCACGAATAACTTCAGAATATTCTCCATTTTTCATTGTTGCCTTCCTTTTTTTATAAGGTGAACGAATGACAGGTTTTCTGGCTAATGCAAATGCTGAACAAGTAGGAATAAGATTGTTAAAATTTAGCCGTAAACGTAAAGGTGCATTTCCACGTGGGATTGACGCTAGTGAGTTACTCTTTATGCATCTCGCATTCCACAAAATTTCCAAAACTTGGCTTAAAGCATCTTGATGTTCTGTGACATCTCATAAACAGTAGCATGCACATTTTTGCACGTGCTACATTGAAAACTGCTTTAGAGAGCATCTCAAGAGGAAACGCACCTTCATAATATATTGGGTGAACCCTGCCCATCGCTCATGTTTGTAGAAATGGCTCTTACAGGAGATCGGTGGGAATTTGGGGCGCCACCGAGTTCTGGTAGTAGCTGGAGTTCAGTGTCTGGAAAGAGCCAGTCGCTGATAATTGTGCGTGCCGCTCTACAAACATGATCGATACTCTTAAGCAGTCCAAGACTAACTGAGGGCATTGGGCTGACCATGGTTTTAAATTAGGACTTGGGTGTGGTAGAAGGATTAGGAAGCTTGGTAGTTTTTAAACGCGACCCTTTGGTCCTTGTTCGGATGCTGGCCTGTTAACTGGAAGTTTATTGAACTTAGAAGCACTTGTGGTAAACTTTTGGATTTGATTGTATATAGCTTTTTCTAGAATAGGTAAAACTGCCCTTTTAAATAGTGGACAGATGTGACGTGGAATGGTTATTCTACGCCCTTAGACTGGTGATGAAAATTAATTAGAGAGTGTAGAAGATTAGAGAGCGCCGGTCACAAGATCATGGATGACCATCGTCAGCTCCCCGAACCCTTGGATAAGGATAATAAAATCACGATTGAAAACTAATGAGCCTTCACTTCTTGAACCACATACATATAAGGACCACACTCAGATCAAGATCCTCAGTTTAATATTGGACTGCTAACTTCAAGGTTCGCCTAAAAGCTTACATTAGAAATTATTTTGTAAAGCGTTTTTACGTACTTCGAACACCATGTAGTGAGTTTTGACATATCCTGCATAATGGACAAATCACTGGTAAGCTTAAATTGATACGAATCGGAATAATAATTTTACGTATTGGATATCGAAGCATATACATATTTCAAAAACGCACGTGCATCAGTACGATAAATTTAGCACATGGACAGCCGTTAAGTAACGATGCCTAGCGGCGGCTACGCCAACTAAAATTTTCGAACTGATAAAGTGCATTGTTTTTAAAAATGCCGGACATTATTGTGACTCCTCTTGGCAAGTATTTTTAATTAATTTAGTGACAGTTCAATAAACGCTAACATAGATTGTGCTTCAATTCATATGTAAGGTGTATTTACGGCTGCTCATGTATTTTCTGTGTTATTAACGCTAATATTTCTTTGTAGGTGCTGGCCAAGGTAAGATCAGGATGGTTATGCACTCTGTAGGTTTGGTTGGTAGGTTAAATTAAGTTTAGTTAGATGAGGAACTAGCCTGCCATTGGTATAACAACAATCAGGATCAATCTATATTAATATATATATATATATGTTTATATTTTTTAAAAAAAAATAAGCTGTCCAAGACGTGCCTTTTTGTGTCACTGTCTGTTTCCAAATAAATCCTGACAATCGATCAATAGAATGAAATTGCAAATTTAAAAAGCAGTTATAAAAGACGATAGTAGAGCTCTCTATAATTATCAGTGATTACTGCTTATGGCTGGCTCTTCAAATTCCGTTGGGTATCCCCCTAACGCATTTTGCTTTTTGATATTCATTATCATCAACAACCATCAGAAACAACTGGAAAACCGTAAAAGCGCAGTGAAGATAGCAAATCTGATCAGGAATCGAATCTGAAATATTCGATATTGGAGCGGGCCGAGTGTCGTGCTGTATCAAATTCGTACAAGAGTCGTTGTCGCTGTCTTCCCGGTGAGACTCAAGGTTGGTTTCCTCCACCGCGACAAGAGTCGCAGCGGTGGATGTAGCTGTGGAGGGAGGACTTGCATCGCAGCGAGGGATCGCGTTGCAAAGGTTTTCTCCATGAGGCATTCAGACCTCCTTGATTGACGAAGTAAATCAGTTCGAGACAATTGGTTTAAAAGTTCAACGGAACAGTTCCAAGGTTTATTATCTTTTAATTTATATTACAAAAGTTATTGCCTAAAATGACAAACGGGTGCATCTCACGTTCGAGAGTTAGGACAAGACTATCGGAATAGCCTCGGGTTTCCCCTTATCTAGGCTAGGTCCATCCAGGAGCAAGTGGGCTGGAAAGATCCAATTTGCCTCAGGTAATTAACACCTGTCTGTCCCCGGATTTGCTCCTAAACCCATAAAGATTAGTAATTAGACAATCATGGGAATCTAATTAAGGTAAACAAACCAATATTTGTTTACCTGAAAAGGGGGAGGTAAAACCCCTCTTAAATCCCCTGTATAGTTAATAAATTGGTCTTAGCATGATATTTTAAATTGTGGGTGTGAATGGGAACCATTACCGTATTCAATTTGGAATAAAATTATTGCCATTTTCAGGACTCTCTTCCCCTCCCCTTTTGAATGACCCCCATCATCATTTCAAGGTGATTTCTCTTCAATATCTGCATATTGTAACTTCTTAATTTCTGGGGCTAGATCAGGTTCCCCCAAACGGTGGACTACGCCTCTGTAACGTACTCATGCTTTAAGTTAATTATGGAAAATATAAGGTTACTCTTATAAGAGTTCATCGCTATTCTCGATTCCCATGTGCAGTACTGTCCATCAGCAGTATCTTCAGAAGTCAGCTACGATTATTATAATTAATGTGTTGTCTATTTGACAAATAAAAATCAATTTACCGATATAACAGTTTTCCTTCTATTTATTATTGCGTGCAGATGTGGGCCGAAGCTGTATAATGGTAACTGTTGGTGGGAAGAATGTGATGCTCGATTGTGGAATGCATATGGGTTACAACGATGAGGTTTGTTTCTTTGATATTGCGATTTGGATAATTGATATACCTATCATTTAGTCTGAAACATTTAAAATTGCAGCGTAGGTTTCCAGACTTTTCATTCATTTCTCAGAATGGTCCACTTACGGAGCATATAGACTGTGTCATTATAAGGTTTGTTTATTCAGATTGCAAGATATTTATATTATTTCTTGACATTTTATTATATTAAACAAATTTATTTAGTCATTTTCATTTGGATCACTGCGGAGCTTTACCATATATGACTGAAATGGTTGGTTATAGTGGGCCAATTTACATGACACACCCCACAAAAGCAATTTGTCCTATTTTATTGGTAAGCAATTTATTCGTACGTTGCTCAAGCCTAATATAATTGCTAGGATTTCTACTAAAGTAGCTGAATTTTTAGGAGGACATGAGAAAAGTATCTGTGGAAAGAAAAGGGGAAACTAACTTTTTCACATCACAGATGATCAAAGACTGTATGAAAAAAGTGATTGCAGTTAACTTGCATCAGACTGTCCAGGTTGAATTATAGTTAGGTTTTCAATTCCAGTTTTCCATGAGTGTAGTTCTCAAAAAATTCATCATTGCTTTGCTTTATTTTTCTTAGGTTGATGATGAATTGTCGATTAAAGGATTTTATGCTGGCCATGTTTTAGGTGCTGCGATGTTTTGTATTAAAGTCGGACAAACGTCTGTCGTTTATACCGTGAGATGATTTGAGTTTGATTACTTGTTGAATTGTTATGCAGTTAAATTTGCTTTTTCCATATTCATTAACCCACGTTTATTTTAGGGAGATTATAATATGACCCCTGATAGACATTTAGGGGGAGCAGAAATCACCAAATTAAAACCTGATTTGTTAATCACAGAATCCACATATGCAACTACGGTAAGTCATCATTTTTTAGATAACGTAGGTGACGTTTAGAGGAAATGAGTTCCAAAACTTTGGGGTGGACTATATTGGTCAGGTCATTTATTTAGGACCGCCAGTATTATTCAGAGTCTGGCAGAGCAGAGAATTTACCCAGTGGAAATGGGAATTGCATTGTTACCTAAGAAAAAGAAAAATCACACTTGTAATGCTCAAAAATTGCATTTTTACCTTAAAAATAACACTTTTAACGCCAAAACATTGAAGTTCTGAAACAAAAATTGCGTTTTCACCGCAGAAAATTCGCACTTTTAATACAGGAAAATTGCATTCCTCATACAGAAAAAGCGCACTTTTAGTGCAGAAATACTGCATTTTTTTCTTAAAAACATCACACTTTTAACGCAGAACAATCACACTTATTGCAGAAAAATTGCTCTGTAATGCAGAAAATTTGTGTTAATACCTTAAAAATCGCACTTTTACCTTAAAAAAATCGCTTAGAATAATGCTAAAATAAACAAATTCCATTTCTAGAGCAGAAAAATCACACTTTAAATGCAAAAGTGCGATTCCAGTTTTATATTTTGCCGATTCGGTTTGAAATTTGTAACGTTTCTTGGATTTTGGAGGGGGGGAGGAGATCTATCCCCAGGATTCCTTTCTTCCCCATATATACGCCCTTTTCGTTTAAATAATTTACAAACTTTGCCTTAATGTAAGACACCCATGGCTTGCATTTCATCCATTTTGTAATTGATTTTTTTTTGTAATTTTTTTGGAGGTAGATAAGAGATAGTAAGCGATGCCGTGAGCGCGATTTTCTCAAGAAAGTACATGATTGCATTGAAAAAGGTGGAAAGGTAAGCTGTCCTGTTTTATTCATGATCCATAAACATGCATGCAGCGTTCTGCTGTACCTACCTTAGCTAACGTATTGCAGAATTCTGAAATTCTAGAGGGACCCTGCAGTTTAATCTTTGTGATTGCATAAAATATTTGTTTCAGCAGTCATTTTTTGTCTTAGGTTTTGATACCAGTGTTTGCGTTGGGCCGAGCACAGGAATTGTGCATTTTGTTAGAGACATATTGGGAAAGAATGAATTTGAAAGTTCCTATTTATTTTGCAGTGGGGCTCACTGAAAAGGTAATATACAATGTGAAAAACCCAAATAGTATTCTTTTAATTTTATTTTAAAATTGTGCGGTTTTACTGAAAACCAACATGTAATTTGGTTTTATATTTTAGGCAAATAATTATTATAAAATGTTTATCACTTGGACAAACCAGAAAATTAAGAAGACATTTGTACAGCGAAATATGTTTGATTTTAAACACATCAAGGTAATGGCGTTTAAATGATTTGCAAATTTTATTTTGTACGAATTTCTTTAAATATTCACGACGTGCAGTATTTGTTTTATAATATTCGAAAACAAAATTTCAGCCGTTTGACAAAGCTTATATCGAAAATCCTGGTGCAATGGTCGTGTTTGCAACCCCTGGGATGTTGCATGCCGGATTATCTTTACAAATCTTTAAAAAATGGGCACCGAATGAAAATAATATGGTATGATGAAATTGTTTGAAAATATTCGCTTGAAATCGATATTGTTGGACTACTTGATAAAATTCCGTGTGGTTTCTTTTAGGTCATAATGCCGGGTTACTGTGTAGCTGGGACGGTAGGTCACAAGGTTTTGAGCGGCGCCAAAAAAGTGGAATTTGACAACCGACAAGTGGTAGGAAAGGAATTGCTAATTTCAGCTGATGATTTGTAAATTTAAGTTTTTTTAAATGAAAATTATATTTTGGGGGCTAGATCGAAGTCAAGATGTCTGTACAATACATGTCCTTCTCGGCTCATGCTGATGCTAAAGGAATAATGCAATTGATTCGACACTGCGAGCCTAAAAACGTTATGCTGGTCCATGGCGAAGATGGAAAAATGGATTTCCTCAAACAGAAAATCATGCAGGAGTACGGTAAGCCCAGTTTAATTATAGTCAATTATAGGTTGTTTGTTAGACCGTTGTTGTAATAAACACAATTGTGGCCTGAATGTTTCTCGCAGGTATTGAATGCTACAAGCCAGCAAATGGAGAAACCGTGTCCATACCAACCAATCCAAACATCCCCATCGATGTTTCTGTCAGCCTTTTAAAAAGGGAATCTCGATTAGCTGGTTAGCAGAAATTTTACTGAATAATCTATTAGCACATTGTTTTTCAACAGGTGTGCCACAGGAATTTGCAGTGGTGTACAATATATATTTTACATACTACGGTGGACTTTTGCTATAACGCAGATTTTGGGGGTATTGTAAACCGACGTTTTCTGTATAGGTCAGGGATGTACAACCTTTTTTAGCCGCAGGTCACAAGTAATCACAAAAAATGGCTGGCAGACCAGATTTTTTATTTAGAAAACAAGTTTGTTAGTTGATTTTTAACGTTGGCTTATTTCTGCAACACAAGGGCTAAACACCTAATCCAGGGGATGAGCCTTCATCACCTACCTGAAAATTTTGCCTGCGAGGGGGTCTTTAACGTGCAGCAAGTTATATGAGACCTCAGTTTAAGCTCTCATCCGAAAGAGCTGCTACTAAGCGAATTTCTCCCATCCTTAAAAATTCCCAACCTACCTCGACCAGGGAGCGAACCCCGCACCTTAGGATCGAGAGGTAAGCACGTAACCCACTCAACCACTGGCGTCAGCATAGAAAACAAGTGAAAACTTCTACAAAAGTCTCTTTGTTCTTTGTGTCCAAAAAATACAAGATTCTTTTGATACATTTCTAATTACTTATCGACAAGCATACAAGAATAAATCGCAAGTTGAGACGACTGCCGTTTTTGGTTGATGAGTTCACTGTAAATTTTTTATTTCAGAAATGAATTTTCCGGAATTCAAGAGACTACATGTGATGCACGGTGTCCTCGTCATGAAAGAAAATGTACTAAATCTCCTAAGAATTTTGCGTTATTTTTATGCTCAAGAAAAGCGTTTGCTCATGTGGTGTGATGCTCTATTATGTAGAGTCTGCAGCTGGTTGATCCAGAACAGGCCATGGACACCTTGGGAGTCACCGCACACAAAATACGGTTCACATCGTCGGTTGTAATCGAAGATCCTGGTCCTGCCATTAAAACAACAGAGAGGATTTACCAGTTGGTTAAAAGGTACGCGTACAGATTGTATCGCTTTTACGAAGCTTTACATGCATTCGTAAACTCAAGTTTTTGTCCTTGCTTTCTTATTCGACAGTAATTTAAAAGATTACAACGCACAGCTGCTGCCCGATGGATCCGTGTCCATCGACTCCGTAATCATACAAGTGTCCAGCAGTGACGATGATGACAATAAAACTGTTTTGGTGTCCTGGGCGTATCAGGTTAGAAAACATTTACTATCTATTCCTATTTTTAATTCCAACAATGGTGTAGTGTACAAGTAATTGTGGATTGGGAAAGCCATGTAATCCCAACCGGAAACTTTGCTTTTAAAACATTAAAATGAGTTGACAAAGGCTTAATTAATTTGCGGGAAGGTTAGAACTCATTTGCCCGACCCTGGACTCATGAATAATCCGATTTTGTTTAGGATGAAGATCTCGGAAGCGCATTGTATGCGTTAGTGTCACGACTGGCCTCTTGATACCGGGATTCCGTATTAAGGTAGGGTCAGATCCGTTATTATGCTCTAAGTTGTGATCCATCTTTGATTTCTGTATTTTTCCACATTTTAAATGTTCAATTATTGCGTTAACTGAACATTCTGCGCAAGTGCTGTTTTTGTACAATAAAATTGAGAACTGTGATGTACAATATTCTATCTTAAAATCGTTTTATTCAAATACGGTGAAGTTTTTTCACACGACCGGAGATTTTTTAAAGTTTTTTTGTAGCTCTATTGCCATGTATTGGTAGAGCGATACATGGATTGTGACTCGAAAACTTATTAAGCAGGAAAAATTACATTATAATTCCACTCTAAGGACCATGAAATTCGACTTCTTAAACGGGAAAACGTCTTAAGAGGGAAATTAAACCTTATACAAGGGAAAAGTTAACGGTTGTTTATTTCGGGACTACAAAAACTGCTTAAGCGGGTTCTGCAGTAGATAAGTTTTTAAAATGCAAAGGCTTGAACCTATTGAAGTTTGAATATATTCTGAAATTGTAATAAGAAATTCTTTGTGTTTTCCTTGTGTATGAAACTTTGCAACTTTAGAAAATTCCATTGTGTTCAGGCAAATAACTTTGTTGAGTGCAAAATTTCTGTAAGGTCATTCAAGTTGATATTAAAGAATTTGTGGAAGTTAAAGAATTATAATGGAAGATAACATATTTTATTTTTCGATATCGTAAATTGCAAATCTGTTTTGCTCAATCGCGCTATTTCATTGTGAAATCCATTTGATTCTTGGAAAAATCATCAACATTGGAAATTGGGTCATAAACTAGTGTGATATTTCCCGATTGTAGTCAACGTTCTTACCATTGTTTTCTAATAGATAAAAAAAAGCGATGCACGCTAATTCTCGAAACTTCTTCACATTGTTTCACCGAGTAAACATTGTAGATTTTGCATTCAATTGAAATTCTGATTAAAAAGTACGCTCTATTGATGATGGATAATGATAAGCTGATTCTCGACGGAGACAGAATTATTGAAAATTGTTTGTTTAGGAAATTCCAACTTGATATTTTATCTACAATAAAATAAATTTGCTTAAATGAAAGAGTACTTTATTAGGGAATTTTCCCTCTTTTTATTGTGATTTTAGAGCTGTTTTTCAATTTTCTGGAATAGGGCCATAAAAATCGGAATCTAAATAGGTAAAATTTTCGCTAATGTCCCTTTTCTAATAAATGATGATATACATCAAGGCCATTTATGTCCTCACATTTTGGGGGATAGGGTCCAGAATCTTGGGATAGACTATTTTGGATTGCCGGTATTATGCTGGGCCTGTCAGAGCCGAGAATTGGCCTATAGGTGAAATCGCCCTTTTAATGCGGAAAAATTGCGATTTTACTTTAAATATCGCACTTTTACTTCCAAAAGGTGCATTTATAAGACAGAAAAAATGAATTTCTAAAACAGAACAATTGCATTTCTTAATACAGAAAAGTAACATTTATAAATCAGAAAAAGTGCTATTTTACCTTAAAAATCGCACTTTCACTTCCAAAAAGTGCATTTATAAAACAAAAAATGAATTTCTAAAATAGAAAAATTTCATTTATAAATCAGAGAAATTGCAATTTTACTTTAAAAATCGCACTTTTACTTCAAAATGAGGCATTTTTAACTAAGGAAAATCGCACTTTTACTTCCAAAAGGTGCATTTATAAAACAAAAAAATAAATTTCTAAAACAGAAAAATTGCATTTTCAATACAGAAAAATTTCAATTTAACCTTAAATATCCCACTTTTACTTTAAAAAAGGTGCATTTTTATCATGGAAAATAGCGATTTTAAAGTAGAAAAATTGCGTTATTATCTTAAAAATGAACTTTTAATGCAGAAAAATTCCGTTTTTACCTTAAAAACCGCACTTTTGCCTTAGAAAAACTTTTTAAGCAAAGAAATTGCATTTTTGGAGCTGAAAAATCACGCTTTTCTCTGTAGTGCAATTCTCCTTTTATATTTGGCCGATTCGGTTTGAAATTTGTAAACTTCCTTGGATTTTGGGAGGAGGAGGGATGTATCCCCAAGATCCCCCATTCCATATATGTATATGGCCTTCAGATACACATTAAATGTGAATATCAAATTGAAATAGTTGTAGCTATAAGCACATTCTTGTCAGAAAGATGTTTTTCAGCCAGTATGCCGAAAGATGTGCCACAGAAGTTTGCATAAGGATTGGAAATTTACTATCTACGAGTATACATTCTAAGAAAATATCAATTTCTTACAATATCATTGAGAATATGTGACAAATGTTTTTATTATACACCATTTTTAGAAATGTTCGCATGTGGAAAAAAGTGTCTTATAATTGATGAAAGGAGTACTTTGAGACATTTTATGCAACTGCATTGATATGTAATAATAAAAATGCCATCAAAGCAATGAAAGCTGTCAATATATATTTTTTTCTTGAACTATATAGGTACTGTAGTTCTCAGAAAAAGATATGTAATATTATATCGACCTAAAGAAAATTACCTAGAAATTATTTTTCCAGTACTTTGTGACGCCACATTGCTTCGGCATCTAACCGCGTCATACGGTGATGTATTTTGGATAGTTATTTAAAACAGGTGTTATCGCATATTTCTATAATGTGTGCTCTCTACGTGATCAAAACCTTAGAAATCGTCGACTGTTATCTCGTTTATCAGATTTTCTGTCTATATAATACGTCGATTTAATCGTATATTAAGGAAAACAGATTCGCTTCTTGTTGTTGATCGAACAACTGTAAAAGCCACTGATTTACGAGTGATCATTCGTAAAACTTCATTAATTTTATATTAGGTTTCAACGTTTGGACATCAGGTAAATATGCTTCTTTTTGCTTTGTTTTTTTCGGAAACGTTTATTAAACCATTTAATAAGCTGCAGTATTAAACCTTATTTTACGGAACAGAATGAAATTCGGCGCACTACACATCATAACTGTCGTTTTGGCTTGTACGACAATAGCCTGTCTCGTTTCAACCATCTGTTTAGCTGTGCAAAGTAAGTTGAAATTGTAACATTTCATTTTCTGAAAAGTTTAGTTGTTAGAAAAATTATTACTTTAAAAAATGTTAATTTCTCTTTATATAGTTAAAAAAATCTTATTCTTGAAAGGCTTTTAATCACATTTACACATTGTAATCAAACATAGTTAACTATGTTTTCACTATGTTGTGTAAACATTAATTTTTTTGTTCAAAAAAACCTTTTAGTTGTTAGAAAAATTATTACTTTAAAAAATGTTAATTTCTCTTTGTATAGTTAAAAAAATCTTATTCTTGAAAGGCTTTTAACCACATTTACATATTGTAATCAAACATAGTTAACTATGTTTACACAACATAATTATGTTGTGTTATTCATTTTTTGTTGAAAAAACCCTAAGCATATAGTAGTTTTATGAAATATTCTGTAAAACTAACCCATTTCATCTGTCATTTAATGCGTTTTATGAAGGTATCATTGCGTTAATCCTGTTTATAATAATCCCTTATTTGAAACACTATCATTTTATAAAAAAATATTTTCATAACTTTTTAAAATTAGTTTTTATGCAATTTTTTAAGTTTATTAATATTAAAAAATGTATTGTTTTTAAAAATTTAAGCCAACATTTTTTAATCCAATTTAAAGCCTGAGAGGTATAATTATGTAACACGATATATGCCATATTATGCTTGCCCATAAATGGTCATGTGAATGCATGGCCATATATGTCCACTTTCTGGGCCATACATTTTACAAATCAAAAAAAGCTCATGTTCTTTATACCAGAAAAACTAAACCGACATTTTAACCTCACAAAAATTCAACTAAAACATCTTCATTTATTCCAGAATTTAATTTTTTTAAAGTGGATGTATTTCCTCAAAAACAATATTTTTGTGTCTAAAATCACCAGTTCTTCCATCGTTCATTTCCTTCTTCGTTCCTTTAAAATTAAACTTATCCCAGCAGTAAACCCAATTTTTTGTTGTTTTTATAGAAAATGATGCTGAAGATGAGCTGGCAAAATATAAAGCCCAGACCACTATTGAACCAGCCACGACGGCTGCCGATACAACTACAAATACAGATGATACAACCATAACTGCGGATACAACAACTGGTGCGGATACAACCACAACTGCGGCTACAACAACAACAGCTGCGGCTACAACAACAACAACTCCGGCTACAACAACAACAACTCCGGCTACAACAACAACAACTCCGGCTACAACAACA